>WBZZ01005259.1:82500-122500 GCA_019918135.1 Paulinella micropora
GCTTAGCAAGGCAGCAGCTCCGGTACCATTCTCTCTCGCATGTTGCCGTTCTAATCTTTGCATGGTTGGTCTTTTGCAGGAATTCCCTCCCCTTTCCACCCATGAAGAGGCTGGGGGTAGGTAAATACAAACACCGAGATCGACCACCGGAGATGATGGGGTGGATACCAAAGTCTACTGACAACTCCTATTGGAAATACGACGAGCAGTTGAAAGGAATTCAGTATGTTTCCTTGCCTATAAATACGCACGCTTTCACATGCATTACATACATTACATACATTACATGTAATGCATGTAATGTATGTAATGTATACATTACATACATTACTACTACATTACATAATTGCATACATTACATACATTACATACATTACATACATTACATGCATTACATGCATTATACATTAAATACGTTACATCACAAATATTACATACGTATTACATACATATTACATACATTACATACATTACATACATTACCTGCATCACATACATCACATACATTACATGCATCATGTACACTACATACATTACATATAGACATGCGCACGTGCATAAGTACTTGCATACGTGCATACATGCATGCATACATGAATACATGCATGCATACATACATACATGCATACATACATACATACATACATATGTGCATACATACATACATACATACATATGTCATACATACATACATACATACATACATACATACATATAACATACATACATACTTACATACGTACTTACGGTGAATACGTACGTACGTACGTACGTACATACGTACATACATACATACACACATACATAACATACATACATACATACATACATACATACATACATACACATACATACATACATATCCGTCACGTGTTTATGCTGCCTAACTACGTGTTTAAGATGGTGCGGTTGACGCATCACGTGTGTAGGTTGCCTAACTACGTGTTTAAGATGGTGCGGTTGACGGGAGAAGCCAACAAGGGCAAGGTCGCGTCCAGCCCCCCCCCCCCCCCCCCCCCCCCCCTCTCTCTCTCTTTACATATATTATTTCACCTCGGTCCCTTTCCTTTCCATGTCAGGTGGGCTTCAAAGTTCCCTTGACCATGAACAAGTTCATGATCAAAAACTACTTGGAGGAATTATATGGCGTCAAGGGTTAGCCACGTATTTATTATGTTTGTTGTCTCTATCTACGCTAGAGAGAGAGAGAGAGACAGAGAGACAGAGAGAGAGAGAACAACCTTGGACAATCTTTTTCATTCTTTCAGAATTTATCCTTGATCTTTGAGACGATGTCCTTGCTGTATGTGTTTGCTATGTAGTGAAATCTGTACACACTGCAATCTACCTGGGCAAGACGAAACACCTCCAATGGGGTAATTGAAACGTGTCTACATACATGCATACATACATACATACATACATGCATGCATACATGCATACATGCATATATACGTACGTACATACAAACATACATACATACATACATACATACATGCATACATGCATACACACATACATACATACATACATACATATACATACATATACATACATACATACATACATACATACATACAAACATACACATGTATTGTGTATTGCGTGTCAAGGTCGTGTGCGCTGGAGCAAGAAGATGCCCGACTACAAAAAAGCTATCGTAGACATCGAAGGCGGCTTCAAGTACAACCCTTCCACTAACCTGCATAGCCAAACAAGAACCTGCACTGACACACCCCTCCCCGCCTATTGTTGTTGTTGTTGTTGTTTTCATCTCGTCCGTGATAGCTCAAACACTTCCCACCATCCTGTGAAAAGGCATTTCTAAATCAAACCGCGCGTTGAGGAAAGCAAAGGCATAAGATCTATCGAATCGCTTGCCATAATTTGCGTATTAATATGATAACCCGATATTTCTCTAAGTCGTTTGATGTGTGTCTGCATTTTGTGCAGGATGCCGACATTGGAAGAGGCCGCTAAAATGACATCAGCTAGTAAGTGAGTGTCTTGAATCATGAAGCAAGCATGCACGCCAATAAATCAACATCAAGGAAATCGCGCCACAATCGGGTGGCCACCTGAGCTGCCTCAGATCTTTTTTACTAATAGCTTGCTTCTCTCTCTCTCTCTCTCTCTCTCTCTCTTCCATAGCCCGATCTTTATTGACACTAGCTTGCTTCTCTCTCCGTTCCAATCCCTTTCGGCGTGCGCCTTCGTGATTAGGTCACTAAAAGTGCAACATTCTTGTAACATTGTACTGCAGTGGTCCAGAGGAGGAGGGAGGGGGGGGGGGGGGGGGGGGGGGGGGGGGGCTACAGGGGTAGTCAGTCTCAGAAGTAAAAGTTCCCTAGGAGTGCCAACCAGTCGACTCGGATCGTTACACTGATACGACACTGTATGAAATCATTAGTATCTATACCTCAGTCTATCTCTTCTGCTTCCCACTCTCAGTGATTCAGCTCAGTTACCGGTACGTTGTGCTTCCCACTGACTCAGCTCAGTTACGTCGGAGTGGCAAGTACTTTATTTACTAATATCGAAACAGTGCTTGTGGCGTAAAAGGAGAATGGAAGTGGTGACAATATCAAGAGATATTATTAATACTGGGTACATTCAAGTATCAAACTCAACCATTGAATGAGTTTGAATCAAGAGCCAGGTTTCAGATCATCTTGGTGGCCGGATTTCGCATATTACGGTAGTGATAAGAATCCAAGTTAGCTCAATTTACCGGTAACTGCTATATCCGTCCGCAAAATCAGCATAATATTTGCAAAACGTTACAGTTACTGAAATTGAACTAATTTGATTTTTGACCACTGCACTAGTTACCTAGTCACAGTATGGTAATCTGAGTTGAATCTGACCACTAATTTGTTTTCTGTCTGGGTGCAAAGTTGATTGTCAATAGGAGAGATAGTACTCCTACCCAAACCCGTAGTGTGAGCATGGGGTCCGTAACTTAACCGACAACCTCAGGGATATCGAGGCACGAGGGCCCGAGTGTTTGGGGAAGTGGAAGCGTCTGGCCCAAAGGCGTGGCTGCCCGCTAGGATCTGTGCGCCGGTATCCTACCTCTCGGTCATGGGATACACGACGTGATATTAATATATCGTGGTAAGCTTCACTGGACAAGAGGGTTCGTACTTTGCTTTCTTTGAAAGATCTTGGACAATGACAACTCACCTAGCACCACAACCACAAACAGCCAAAGCTTTGAATTCAATTGCACCGTTACACTTAGAGTGATATAGGTAAAATAGGTCATTGTCATTGGGGTGGGCAGGTATGACTAAATTACCTATTTTACCTGTATCACTCTGTCCATCGCTCCCCCTAGTTAGGAATAACTGCCCCGTCTACCTTATGCTACTAACCTCGCATATATGGTGATAAAATATATGTAGCCCTAGAAGTTCAGAAATTACCTGAGCCGCCCTAGCGACTATATGCACGAGCTCTATACTAACTTTGTAGTCACGCTCAAAATTTGACTGCTTATAGAGCGTAAAAGTCACCGTCCAGAGAAGGTCCAGTTGCTGCGCCGCTCAACGCGCGCTTCCTCATTCCCTTGCCTTCCGATGGCCGCCCGAGTCCTTTGACTTCCCGGCTCCCAGCCGGCGCCCACTTGCCCACGCGGTAGTTTGCCTCCCGGGTCATGAAACCACTTACGCGCCGCACGCACCACCCTTTGCGTAAAGCGTTGCCGCTCCGGGTCCGAGCCTGAGTCCGCGTCGCTGTCGCTGTTGCTGTCCGCCACATGCCCGTCGCGTCGGTCGTCGTCGCCAGAGCCAACTTGGTTCACCGACTCCATAAAGTAAAGTTGCCCTTTCCTTGGGCTCTTCCGACTGGACTCAGCCTTTCCTTTCCCCTTCTTTTTCTTGCTTCGGCGCTTTGAGCGCTTCTCCTTCTCTTTCTTCTTCTTTTCAACTACCAGTTGGAGTGTGCTAACTTTGTTTTGCTCCCCCATCACTGGGGCTTCCTTCTCACTCTCTCTTTCGGAGGCTGATCTGGATGTAATCCGCAAAATCGCCCTCTCAACAGACCAGAAGCTGCTCTCGCAACAACATATTTTCACTCTCCATGTCACGAGTGCATACAAAACATTGCTGCTCACCTGACACTCGCCCCTCACATTGACGATAGACAACTCTCTCTTGTAGTATCTTCACTTTGCCCATGTGGGCCTTCTCCTTGGCCATGCCTGCTCTCTCTCGAAAAAATTTCGCCGCCTTTATTACGGCGTTTGGCCCCGTGAATTCGAACATTTCATCTGTGTCAGAAGTGTCTGACTCACTCCCCCTTCCTAACTTTCCATGTTCCCTTTTCCTTCTCTCTCGGTTCTTCCTTCTCACCTGGCTCTTCTTTCGCCTTCTTCATCTCTTCACATTCATGTAGTCTATGCTTACCCCCACACATCCTACACTCCTTCTCACATGCTGAGAACACATGCCCCTCCATGTTACAATTGAAACATTTCATGTCTCCTTTCTTCAAAGTCTTCTTTCTCGTTCCTGTTCCTTTCCCTCCCCCTTTCTTGTTAGTGGTGGTGTGTTTATACCTACAGTTAGATCTATGACAGCTGCCTGACTGTTCAAACATGTAGCACACCCCAGGCACACTATGCATAGTGACTGACCCCTCTGTATGAGCAAAACGACACTCATCCCCCCACTTGCATCCACTCTCTTTTTGAAACCAAAAACAAACGCCTCTCTGCCCTTCCTCTCTTTTGTTGGCATCTTTTCCTGCGTGTGCTTTTTCTTTCTTCATCTTCTTCTCTCTTTCTTTGTGTCTGTCTATTTCCAACGCTTTTTCTTCCAACTCCTCCCACCATTCCTCAAAAGACCATGCATGCTGCAGCTGCTTCTTATTCATCTTCAGCGTGCTCATCCATCCTCCTCAATCCTTTCTCACCCCCTCTGACGCATACTCAGGGTTTTGTAGGGCATTGGTGATTATTGTTTCCATTGTTCTTTTGGGTGTTTTATGGCCTACTCTTCATCTAACGCAACAAACGCATCAAACTGCGGAGCATAATCACATCCCTCATCAAACGTCCATGCATTCATCGCATGTATCTTATCTTGCACATCCTCCTCACTCACCCTACCAAACCTTTTGGTTTGTCTTGCCCACGTGCACACAATGTGCAGGTTCTGACCAAAGTCTGTTGAGGTGTCTCTCACCAAGTCGGCTACACTCCTCTTGGCTTTACATACTAGCTTGTCAAACACAAACGAAAAAGCTTCCTCTCTCTGCCTTTTCATCTCATGCTCCAAACTCTCCTCATATGCTACTATCATTCTTTCTTCCTTCTCTTTTTCCTCTACTTGCTCCTTGCTCTTCGCCTTGATTGTTATCGTTGCTGATGTGGAATAAGTAGGTGAAGGCTGACTACTCCCTCTCCCCCTCTCTTCCACCTGCTCTTCTCCTCTCTTTTGCTCCCTCTTACCACTATTTCCCCCTAAAGTAGGCTGCCTTTCTGCCTCAGTAAAATAAGAGGTAAGGCTTTCCTTGTCTGACCCTGACTGAGTCTAACTCAGCTTCCTCTTCCTCCTCTCGACCCTATTTTTCCTCTCCCTCTTGCTGATTGCTTTCCTGCTCTCTCTCCCCACCTCCACATGTAATTGGGGACTTTCTTTCCTTGGCTATGCAACGCACTTACATTACTCTCATGGACTAACCTAAGGTGTTCTTCTGGGGTCTTGAGTGCCCCCTTAAGTACTTTTGCCCTCAGGCCTAGGGCCAAAACCGTCTCTCGTTGAAACGTCTTGAATGGGGTTCTCCCATGACATATTGTCCTTTTGCAGTCACACTGCCTTTGTTTTTGTCTGTGCCTTTCAGAGTACTATAACTCATGATTAGGTCTTACTGTCTTGTCCTTTTTGTCTACTAGTAGTTGCAAGTAGATGATAACCCAGAACTCGTTATGAATTTTTGCAAAATTCACGACTTCGTCTGGGTTGTGGCACCCCCTCCTATGGATAGTAGATACAAAACAACAAAAACAACCAAATAGTCTTATACAGCACACTTCAAGAAAACATGTATATATCATTCAATTGACCTTTTTCGTCTTCCTCTTCCAACTCCAATTTGCCGAAAAAGAGAAAAGTTGTCCAAGTAAAAATTCAACTTGGTGGCTTTTTGTCCTGAGCCTCTAGGTGTGCGGTGTGAGTGGTGGTAAAATTCTATTATAAATCTAATATTTGTTTCGCCTTTCTTTCTCTTTTGCTTGTTCTGATGTTTTCTGGTTCTATTTCTTCTCTCTTTAGCAATTCTTTTGTCTTCTTTTCCTTTATAATTTCTTTTGTTTGCTCCTTCATATCTTTTTCTTCGTCAATCGGTTTAATAAAATTTGTTTTTAATAAATCTCTTGGACTTACGAGTTCATCATTATTTAATATGATTTTGAATCCAGAACGGCCTTTGACTTTATAAATAATTTTGCTGAAACTCTTTCCTCCTTTGGAAAATAAATTCCTTTTATTTTCCTTACGGACTTTATCGCCTATGCTATAGTCATTAATAAGGTTATCTCTAGTTATGACTTGCTTGTTTTTATCTCTTCTAGCAAAGACATCCACTGGTCTGGCTTGAATTCCTCTATGAAGTTTGTGGTTATAAGCATTAACCAAATCTTGAATATAACTTACCCAATCAAAATTTCTATTAGTTTCAAATAATAAATCCAACCACCTTCTAATACTCCTTATAACTCTATCAACAACCGCTAAGGCTCTGTGGTCCCCTACTTCAACCACATCGTGCTTAATACCATTTTGAATAAAATAATCACGAGTAGCACCTTTATATTCTCCTCCGCTGTCTGTTGTAATTGATTTAGGTTTATAAGGTATAGATTTTAAAGCATAATAAACTTCTTTCGCTGTTTTATTTTTTAATGGAATGATTATTAAATATCTTGAATGACAATCAATCCAAACAAGCATCCAAGCATATCCTTTATTTCCTTTCTTATCTTTTATCTTACTCATATCGGCTAAGTCTAAGAACACTTGGTCTAATGGATTATTAACCCATATAGTATTCCATATTTTCGGGTTCTTTTTCTGGTGGTGTATTTCAAGGGCTTCTTCTTCTTTTGTTCTTTGAATTTCTTCTCCAGTTGGTGTGTCTTCTAATTGACTATTACGATTTTGATTATTAATAATTGTATGTTTATGGTCCATGTATACAAAATATAAAAATATTTTTTTATATATACAATGCCGACCGTCAAAGTCTTAAGAAAGGTATTAGGTGAAGAAAAACGGAGACGATGTCCGAAAATTAGCAAATTAAAAAAGTCAGAACTACTTAAATTGATGGAACAATATGGTAAGATGGTTTCGGAAAAGAAAAAATTTAAGAAAACTACAAAACCACCACCTAAGTTTAAACCTTCAGAAAAAAACAAACTACTATTAAGCCAACCAATGACATTTCATTAAGTGGAGATACAATGAGAGAGATTGAAAAACTAAACAATGATTTAAATAAATTTAGAGATGATGTTCATGATATACCTTTATACAGAAAAATAAGGAAAGGAACAAAGAAAGAAACTTTTGATAAAATTCAAAATATTCAAAGTATTTTTAATGAAAGACGAAATGAACTTATAAAAAGGTTAAGGATTTTGAAAAAAAGAATGTAAAATATCTTGAAGAAATAGATTATATTTTTATAGATACAACTACAATTAACAACAAATTAAAAACTATGTTAAAAAATTATAGAAAAGATAAGTGGGATTAGAACTTTAAGAAACATTTTTCAACATCATTATTTTTTTCTTTCTTAGCACCACCAGAAGATTGATTATATACTTTTACACTTACACTACTTGACTTCTTACCTTTTTTAGGCTTGATTTCTTCTTCACTACTCTCACTTTCGCTTTCTTCACTCTCTGGCTCAGGCTCGGGTTTCTTACTCTTCTTCTTTTCCCTCTTACTCTCTACCTTCGCTCTCTTGATTTTCATCTTAGCCATCTTTTCCGCAATCAAGTCAGTAAAATCAACCTCATCTTCGCTATCACTCTGCTCGGGTGTGTCATCTTGTTCCTTTTCATTAATGATATCGGTAGCCACATTTTTATTTTCTATCTCTGCTATTTTTTGTTCCATGTCTTCGTCTTCACTTTTGACCGCATTTCGGTATTGTTCCAAAACCTTTTTGGCATGTTCCATCTTTCGTTGTTTTGCTTTTGCTTTTATTCCTTCAACAGCACTCCCCCAATTCTTACGACTTGCTTCGGGAGACGGCATTTATACTAAGATTAATATATTTTAGTATTTTTAAAATAAATAAATAAATAATTCCATATAAAGATAAAGATAAAAATATACATAAAGCGACAATGCCAGACTACAAGCAAGGAAAGATTTATTCAATAAGGTCTCACCAGACAGACAAGATTTACATAGGTTCCACAACTGAACCATTACATAAAAGGCTATATAAACATAGAACTGATTTCAAAAGACAGACACAACTAACATCTACAGAAATCATAAAGCATCCTGACCATTATATTGAATTGATTGAAGAATTTCCGTGTAATAGTGTATATGAACTAAGAAAAAGAGAAGGTGAATTAATCAGACAAACAGAAAATTGTGTTAATAAATACATAGCAGGAAGAACGACAGAAGAATATTATCAAGAAAATAAGCAATACGTATTACAAAGAAATAAACAATATATTGAACAAAATAAAGAAACTATAGCACAGAAACAGAAAGAATGGTATGAACAGAATAAAGAAACTGTAGCACAGAAAGGAAAAGAATATAGAGAACGACATAAAAACGAAATAGCACAAAGACATACAAAATATGTTGAAGCCAACAAAGATAAAATAAAGCAGTATAAAAAAAATTATTATGCAGTAAATAGGCGAATGATAAGATTAAATGACTGTAAAAATTATCCAATTGGTTTAGCAACATTCGGATTTTAAAATGAAATCAATAATATTTTTTTGCTTAATATACGAATATGTCAGGTTCTTCCTTTAAGTCGCTCTTAGGTTTGAGCGAAATTGCGACAGACAGCCTATCAATCGCAAATTTAGACCTTACCAACACAAACATAGTCGGTCTGAATACAGACAGAGTGCCAGAAGATGCTGATCCCGTAAATCTTTATTACACTGACGACCGATTTGACACACGTCTCGCTTTAAAATCAACTACAGACATAAAAGATGGAAAAAATCTATACTATACAGAGCAACGAGTGAGGGACAACGACGAAGTCAAAGCCTCAACTCAACACCGCTCTAATACTTCCAATCCGCACCAAACCAGTTTATATAATTTGATAGACACAAACATATCCGCTCCAACGGTCGGGCAATACTTAACATATAATGATGTAGATGGTAAATGGAGAAATACAACAATCGGCTCAATTGATACACTCACAGATGTAGTCATTACAGCACCAATCGCGATGAATAGTTATCTAACATATAACTCAATAAACTGGGTAAATAAAACATTTCCTATAAATGTTGATGAAACAGGCAACATTAGTATGGGTGGTAATTTGAATATAACGGGAGTTAATTTACTGAATACCAAAGATGTTGATACTTGGATATCTGAGCATGAAGACAATAATGATAAAGTGTCTGCGGATGGTTCAATTGATACACACAGCGATGTTACAATAACGGGCACACCCGCCGATAACCAACTACTCATTTATAGCACAGGCCAATGGAGAAACACAAACTCACCTTTTCTTAGATTAGACGGAACCGCGAATATGACGGGCGGATTAAATATGGGAGGATTTAACATAACAAATGTCGGTAATGTTGATGGTATTGATGTTTCCACCCTTGATACCGCAGTCGTTAAACTAACAGGAGACCAAACCATAACAGGGAATAAAATATTTACTACTTATTTGGGTGTAAAAGATTCAAATCCATTAAATACAGGTAAGTTATTCTTCAATTACAACAATAATATGGGTTCTATTTATTCGTCGGAGGCAGGTGGAGCAACAGGCTATCCATTATCTATTGTTGGTTCTTCCATACTTCTTGCTTCTACCACGGGGAGTGGGATAACATTGACTGGTAATGTTTTAAATTTTAGTGGCACAACAGCAATTAGCGGACTTCCAGCACCATTCTACGATGGTGATGCTTCAACAAAAGCATACACCGATACAAAACTAGCAAAAGACGGCACAGTGGCTATGACGGGTAGTTTAAATATGGGTGGTTTTGCTATTACAAATGTTGGTAATGTTGATGGTGTGGATGTTTCTGCCCTTGATACTACTGTGGTTAAAATAACAGGAAACCAAACCATAGCAGGAACCAAAACATTCAGCAACATAATAAATGCTAGTGCGGGGATTGATATGAAAAGTCAAAGCATAACAAATGTTAATCTTGTTGATGGTGTTGATGTTTCCACCCTTGATACTTCGGTGGTTAAACTAACAGGAGACCAAACCATAGCAGGGAATAAAAAATTTACATCAACTTTGGAAGTAAGTGGTTCATCCAATCCAACTACTTTTGACGGCATTGGCATAGCCTTTGATACAAAAATAGGAATAATTGCCGCACAAAAGACAGCAACAGCGACTTGGTATCCGATACAAATAACGGGGTCGTATGTTGAGTTATATTCGGGTAATACTTTAATTATAACCGCATCTGGCACTACACTATCTTTGAATAATAACAAAATAACAAACTTAGCCACACCATCAGCAACAACGGACGGAGCAAATAAAAGTTATGTGGATACATTAGACGGGCAAAATGTGAAACTAACAGGAAACCAAACCATAGCAGGAATTAAGACATATAGCAGTGGTGTTGAAATAACGGGAAATTCAATCAATTCAACAACAAAGGGCACATTTATCGTTTTCAATTCTACCAGTAATATTGGGTCAATTGCTAGTTTGGATATGAAAACTGCAACATATTACAACTTTGAAATTTCTGCGAAAAAAATAAGTTTTATTATTGACGGGACGATTGTCGGTTGGGTAAATGCTTCGGGGCTAGATTGTAATAGTAGCAAAATAGCCAACCTTGGAACTCCTACATTATCAACAGACGGAGCGACAAAAGGGTATGCGGACACATTGGACGGCCAAAATGTAAAACTATCAACAGACCAAACCATAACAGGAAGCAAAACATTTAATGGGACAAGCACTACGATAAAATATCTAACTTTAACGAACAATGCTGATTTTAATAATCAAACTATCACTAATGGCGGAAATATAACATATAATGGGGCGAGGATATTAAACCAAAATGGAGGAGATATATTCTTTTCA
Organism: Paulinella micropora; assembly: GCA_019918135.1. Lineage (NCBI taxonomy): Eukaryota > Cercozoa > Imbricatea > Euglyphida > Paulinellidae > Paulinella > Paulinella micropora. The sequence goes on from WBZZ01005259.1 coordinate 93,835, forward strand.
CAGACATCGGGAGATTATCAGTATTTCTTATTTACTCTAAATACCGCTACAAGTGGAACCGCGAACCAACGAGGTTATGTATTTACGAATGTAGCATCTGATGTAAAAGGGGCGGGACTTTATATTTCAAAACTTTTGGATAATAAAAGTGCTTCGTCTGACATTGTCCGTTTTGACAATGCTGGCGGTATGCGGTTTTATGGAGCCTTAGATATGAACTCAAACAATATAACAAATGGCGGAACAATAACTGGAACGACAATTACTTCAACCGCGGGGATATCAACGACGACACTAACCGCAAGCGGATTAATCACGGCAAATGCGAGTATATCAACAACAACAGTAACCGCGAGTGGATTAATAACGGCAAATGCGGGGATATCAACAACGACATTGGCAACGAGCGATAAAATAACAACAACTAAAGATGTATCAAATGTAAGCCGTCCAATAATTATAGGCAATTCAATAAAATCAGCAAATGGGGCGACAGGTGGATTAGAATTATACGGAACGACTTCAAATATTGGAGGGGCACACTTACAGGCAGTAATATCCACAGATGCTTATCCAACATTTCAATTATTGAATTGGGCACACGACAATGTTAATTTAAGTTTTGATGCTTATTTTGACGGCACGAACTGGAAATCATCTTCTGCGTCATCTAACTTTCTAATTCAAAAAGGTGTAAAACTCACTTTTTATTATAATTCAGGAACAACTGTGGGAAACAATATATCTTACACTGAGGCGATGAACATTAATACATCGGGAGAGGTAGTCATCCCAACAGCATCCAGCGGTTTTTTAACCATACTAAAAAGACCCGCTTCTACCGTTGACCCACAACTATATTTTAAATCGGGAGGATATACGAATTATGGAGTAATTGTTTCTTCTACTGGTTTGCTTCACGCTTGGACTACTTCAAACTCTACTACTGGCAAGCCGTCTGGTAGTTATAATTATATTCCGCTAAATGGTGCTTGGACAAACTCCTCGGACAGGAGATTAAAATCAGATATTAAAACATTAGACTGCGGGGATTGTTGTGAGAAACTTATGAAAATAAACTGCTGTTCATATTATTTGAAATCAGACGAAAAGAAAGAACAAAAGAACCACGGATTTATTGCTGATGAAGTTAAAAAAATATTTCCAGAATTTGTATCTGAAAGTGGAATGAAAGCAGAGGATGGCGAAGGCTACCTTGAAGGCATAACATATACAAGTTTTATACCGATATTGGTTAGTGCTTTTCAACACATGGCGGAAAAGGTAGTTAATTTAGAAGAAGAAAATAAAAATCTTATGAATATACTACAAGAAATTAGAGAAAATGTCAAATAATACAACTAGACTTCACAGACCACCACCTATTATGGATATGGATGGCGAACTAACTCCAGAATTAAAGTCCCGTGTTCTTGAAGTAGAACTAAAGACTGAGGAAAAAAAAATAGAGCACGAATTGGAAGATAACTGGAATTGTTGTTGTATAAAAAACAGACCGACAGACAGCCGACTTATTAAATACTTATTTCAAATGGGTATCATCATTGCCATTATAGCCCTTTGTATCGTGAGGCTATCTGAAAAGAACTTGCCGTGCGAGGTTGCTAATACTTATGTCGGAATTTTAACATTGCTTATCGGCATTTGCCTTCCATCACCTTCTTCAAGTAAGAAGTGAGCATTCATATGTATGTGTCATATACCATCTATTATCGCCCGCACACATTAAAGGCAAAGCCTCATCAAAACTACGACACATATTATTTCCATTATTTATGAAAACACACTTAAACCCCGTATCTACCCCTTGCTTTATACAATAAGCACAACTCTCATTTTTTTTCTCACTGACCCGCGAGTAAAAGTCGCAGGCAGTCCGACCTAACACAGACCACATAAACAAGAATATTAAAATCATTTTTATATATTATATTATATAATTTATGAGTGAGTTCAAATACCAAAAGATTATTTTTCTGAGCAATGATTTTGCTGGAGGAAGCAAAACATTTAATAAAAATATTCAAATGTCATTCACACCCACCAAAATGAATGTAAAATTTATCCACTATATGAACGACCAGACAGAGACAAAAACCAGAATTCTTTACATGGATAGAATTGGAATTATTGGAACATTTGCGGACAGCACCACAGCAAACATTTCAAACCTCGGTTATAATTTGGGTGTTGTCGGATGGACTGACGGACAATATACATTTAAAGTCCTTGAAACCGACAGCGGAAATATTGACACAGGAAATTTAGCGGGAAGAATTGTTGTGTGTTTGGAATTTCTAGGATAGTTATCAACTACACTCTCATTCGTTTCACTCATTCTCGTTTGTTGATAACCATCGAAAACCGATTTAATTTAAACAATAAATAAAAAACGATGTTTTAGAATAAGAGAGAGTGCGACAGCACGAAGCGCAATTCTAAAATATCATGCTTAAGATTAACAACGTCAAAGTTAAGCCTGTGAAGCAGGATGGAAACGGAGATAAAAAAGCAAAAGGTTATAAATTATTTAATGAGCCGTATGCCAACATATTTCTACTTGCCCGTAAGAAGAGCGGTAAGACGACAGCACTCTTTGAAATACTGAAACGGACTACAGACAGAAAAACCCGTATTGTCATTATTGCTTCAACCATACACAAGGACTACATTTATAAAGCAATGGTAAAGCACTTTAAGAACAGAGGCAACCCAATGGCAATATATACCTTTCTTAAATCAGATGGTGTAAATGTCATTGATTATGAGTTAGACAAACTGAACAGACATGACGAGCAACACGAAGGAGAAATCAAAGATGAAGAAGAAATAGAGAAACCACAATTTTTATACTTTGGAAAAGAAGAAAAAAAGAAAACTACAGAACAAAAAGAACGACCCAGCAAGTATATTTCTCCAGAGGTTGTTTTTGTTTTGGATGATTTAGGAAGTGGATTAAGAGACAAGTCCGTAAGTGATTTGTTAAAAAAGAACAGACACTATAAAAGTAAGGTTATTATGTCTAGTCAGTATTTGAACGACCTACGGCCAGAAGCCATTAAGCAGTTAGATTATTTATTAATCTTTCCGGGGCAATCTCAGGACAAAATGGAACTCATGTATAAACACTTAGACTTATCTTTTGACTTTGATTACTTTCTTCAAAAGTATCACGAAGCAACAAAGGAGAGATTTAATTTTCTTTATGTCTCAAGTGTTGATGATGAGTTAAGAAAAAACTTCAACTTCAGATTAAAATAATATTTTTAGAATTATTTTTTTATTTTTGCTGAAAGATTTTTTTAAAATCTTTCTAATATATGCCAGTATCGCCAGTGATAATTTCACAACCATCAGGATATAACATCGGATACAATCCATCAATGCCACAGAAGGGAGGAAAAAAGAAAACTAAGAAGAAGGGATGTGGGCAAAAGGGAGGAAAGATTAACTGGGCAAAGGTCGGAAAAACTGCCTTGGCTGTTAATAAATTCCTTCGCGATAATAAGATAATCTCTAGGACTGCTGGGGCATTGAGTAGTGTTGGGGTGCCTTACGCGGGTAGTGTTAGTGCTACTGCCGCAGAACTCGGATATGGTAAGCAACGAGGAGGTGCTGTAAAGTTCAGATAAAATGATATTTTGTTCTGACTGCCGTCATCACAAAACATCGATGACCATTATTCTTTTCCAAAATAAAAAACGATGTTTTAGAATATAGATTCAACAAGTTGAATCCATAGCGAGAATGCGAAGCATGAAGCGCCATTCTAAAATATCAAAGGTAAGACCCCCGCGGGTTTATAGGAATAAGAGCGGGAGACCATATATTATCCAGAAGGGTAAAAAATATTATCTTAATTTTGGTAAGAAAACAAATGATATGAGCACACTTCAAATCGTTAAGTTGTTTTTGAAATATATTGGTAAGCCGAGGCCACAAAGGCAGGGTCGCAAACCAAGAGAAAAAATAATCAAATCTGATTTCAATCGTCTTGAACACGAGAACAGAAACCAGATACAAAGCAACTTACAAAAGAAATATGAGTTAATACATGACGAGGAAGAAAAGGAAAAGAAGAAAAGGGAAGATGTGATAGAAGAAAAGAAAAGGCTAGAACGAAAAGACATAGCCGATGCCGAGGAACAAAAAGAAATAAAGGATAGAGAACACAAAAGAGAACTATCCGATATCAAGGAACGACAAGAACAAAAAGCCAGAGAACTAAGAAGGGAGCAAAAACTCATAGATGATGTAAAATATGAAGAAGACAGAAAAAATAGGATACAAGCATTACCACCGCCACCGCAATATCAATATATTATGCCGCCACAACATGGACAGCCACAAGCACCACCACCAATAGGTGGGACACCTACACCAGTATCACCACAACCAAAATCCCCTACGGCAGACAAACTAGATGAAAACATAAAACTTTTGAAATCTGCTTATTTTACTGACGAAGAGATTAAAAAAATGACTGATAGTATGATACAAAAAACAGCAGATGGTATTAAATTATTGCAAAAGAAACATATAAATCTGACTGATATGAGGAAAGCACTTGCACAAGAAGAAAAAAAAAGGGAAGAAAAGGAAAATGATGTAAAAAATTTACAATTTAACCAAACAATGAAAGATGCCTTATCAAAAAAGTATTTACCAGAAATAAAAATCGTTGATTTATCGAGGGCCTTAAAAAGGAAACTTGAAATGGACGGACATACAAAATTGAAACATAGAGAAAATATCAAATTGATTATGGCTATGATAAAAAGGTTTAATATTGATGTAGGAACCGAAGAGGACCAAATAAAAAAGAAAATAGCAGATTATGCTAAGTATGATGAGTATATGGGGAACCAAGGAGGTACAGGTAGGAAATTACACCATACATTGGACGAAATGATTAATAAATTATTTTCAATTGCGAAAATAAAAAAATACTTAGCCCGCAAAGATTGGAAACACACAATGAACAAACATGATTTTGTAAATACTCTAACGAACAAAATGACTTCCGATCCAAATTTAGATAAACGAGTTTCAACAGATTTGAATATTGACGAGGGAATGCCACTGGAGGGGGTTCCACCCCCTACCATACCCCCGAGCGTCGCGGAGACGCCACAACCACAGCAACCAGAGACAGAGCAAGAGCAACAGCAACCAGAGCCAGAGCCAAAGCCACAGCCAGAGGAACCCACACAGGAAGGAGAAGGGAGGGGACTAATGACTTATGAAATAGACGACATAATGAAAAAATATGGATGGTATCTCGGAGCAATAGCCAGTGATGAAATCTATAAGTTGAAGCCCGGAAGCAGAAAACGATACGGATTTATTATCAATTTGGACAACCACAATCAATCAGGGTCTCATTGGATCGCCGTTTACTGCTCTTTAGATGGCGATAGAAGTATAGAGATATACGACCCGCTAGCCCTGTATAAACCAACGGAAGACTTTCAACAACAAATGAAACAACTAATTGATAAAAGCCACCCAAGCACATACCTGCTTATGAAGGTTAATCAAGTAAAACAACAATCAGACACATCGGATACCTGCGGATGGCACTCAATGAGGTTTTTAATGGAGCGGGCGAAAGGCAACCGATTTAAGTTTGCTAGTGGCTACACAGACTTAAAAGAAGACGAAGCAGAAAAATTAAAAGCACAGAATGGATATGATCATTTTGATACATACATATAAAAGATATTTTCTAATATATAGATTTTTGAGGTTGTAGGTGGTTTTTATAAAAAGCACCTACGATGGAGTACAAGGGAGGAAGAAGTTCGGGCATCTATTACATAAATAGCAAAAACCGAATAACGGGGACAGACAGCGACTTTACACACGAATTAAACTTAAAATCACTAGACAATCCCACACATTGTAAAATATTACACATTTACATTCCAAAGTCGTATTACTCTGTGGCTTCGCCATATAATACCTTTACACTTAGCGAAGACGGGTATGAGGCTTTAATTACGATACCTGAGGGAAACTACACAATGAACAATTTAAAAAATAAGTTGTCGGAGGTACTGACGGCAGAAAGTCCAAATGACTATACTTATGTTGTCTCAAGCAACAATACAAACACAGAAGCGGAGGATGGTAAATTAACATTCAGTGTTTCAAATAACGGAGGTATTCAACCGCGGTTTATATTCGATACCGATACCCGCATTCACGAGGTTATGGGTTTTGATAGAAATTCAACATATTTCTTTGCTAATGATTTTATTAAATCGCCAAATGTAATTATTTTAACTGGTGAAAAGACTTTGTACCTTCAATCGGACTTAGTTGGTGAAGGAGATAATCACGTGCTACAAGAAATATACACTGCCAACGAAATTCCTTTTGGTGCCGTTATATACGACGGAAGTGGGTCAGAGTATGGTAAGAAATTATCAACCAGTTCAAATAATGTATTTAGGTTTTATCTTACAGACGAAAACGATCAGGCTATAAATCTTAATGGGTTAGGTATTGTTATGACATTGTTGATTTACAGAGAAACTAATTATTTTAATTTATTTACATCATTCTTCAATTTGTTAAAATCCCGATGAATTAATTTTTGATTTAATTATTTTTTCTATGAATATATTTGTGTATTAATCAACTTACACGACTGCCAAAAAACTGAAAACAAAATGCCAACTCAACACGGAGGCGAACTAGACTTTTCTAGAACTGACTACATCAGTGCTTCTTATCGTTTGAATAAACTAATTCCGCGAGAAGGTGCGGGAACTATTACTGTTACTACCGCAGGAGGACAAGAAAGCAACTTTGACCTTATCAGCAGGCCATTTAACTTAGCCCGCTCTGTTTTGAGTTTTACTTATGCCCCACCAGCAATTGCCGCAAACTATAACAAATGCTATATGGATTGTCTGGCTCCTATTAGACAAATTCATTCAAACCCGTAGCGGTGTTTATCTGTGCGATGTAAATGAAGTTGGTAATTTTACCAAAATTGTTTGGAAAGCCGAAACTTCTATGAAGGACTTTCTGACACTTGAAAACCACGATAATGGAAGTGGTTCTGGATGTATGCTTCAAAAGTGTAATGCCAATAATAAAATTGATGTTTCACTAACCGCAGCAACTAGAACAAACTTTCGAGCCATGACTGATGGAGCAGATAATGTAGCGGCTAGAACTTTGGCAATGTTTCCAGAACCTCCTACAAATGCTCGCCGACACGATGATTTAGCCTTGGCTGATGGAACGGGTGCGATCTCTGTCGTTGATGTCGCTTACAACAAGCCTAAGTATTTCTCGGCTGGTGCTATAACCTCCGCTGAGCCTTCTATCAGTGTTAAGATTAATTTGGGTATGCTTTACAATACTATTTTCGCCCTAGATAAGACTATTATGTTTCCAGAGATTTTGAATATGCGTATTGTATGGCAACAGACCCCTAAAATTTATTATTACAATAACGCTGCTTTGTCAACGGGTGGAGGAGTGCTTGTTGCTGCCGCTGGTAATGTTTCAGTCACCAACCTTAACTTGTTCCTTGCGGTTGAGACTAATCCCGATGTCATTCAATCAATTCAACAAAAGGTGGCAAGTCCTGAGGGTATGAGTTTTAATGTTGATTATCCTTATGTTTATAAAAATTCCATTGCTCAATCAACTACACAAAACATTATTCTCCGCTTTGATAGGGGGCATGGTAAAAGGTTGAAGAAAATTTATCACACACTCTTCCACAACACTGAAAACAAGAATACTGCTTATGATATTGATAACAGAGCAACCGCTAAGACTACCAGTTTCCACACCACACTTGACGGGGCACGACTTCAGGAATTTGAAATATATCCTGCTAGTTATGAAGATTATATGTGCTTGAAACCTAAACTTGAAGGTTCTGTTTTGATGAATTCAAATGTGTATCAATACAACTGGTTCTGGGTTGATACTTGGGATAATACCCGCCCGCTGTGGAGCAAAGACCAAAATGAAGTTAGTGGGCTTGACCTTTCCAGTGAGCGACGATGGGAGTTCATTAGCACTACACAGAATAATGCTCATCAGCATGTAAGTGTAGCAATCACTCAGCGGGAGGTTCAGGTTAAGGCAAATATAATTTCTATTAGTTAAGAAGTAATTATTAATTTTGATAGTTAATTTTTTTTTGTTTATATATACGATATGTCTCACCAGAGAAATTTAATCACACAAAATCCAGACGGAGAATTTATAAATGTCAGTGTTGGATACGATGGTAATATTGAAACAAATAATTCAAAAACCGCTTTTGGCGAAGCAGTAGTAGGTCAATTAACACCAGTTTTACAAGAAATCTTTCCATATACCATTAATACTAGGATATGGACAAAAACAGAAACAAAATCGTCTGTGTCATTTTTGAATAATATGGCTGAATTGAAAACAACTGCTGACGCCACGGCTGATGCTAGATTAGTAAGTAAAAGGAGAATAAAATATAAAACTGGAACTGGTGTCCTTGCTCGCTTTACTGCCTTATGGACAACAGACGACACAAAAGATTACTATTCATATATTGGAATAGGAAATGACCTTAATGATGGATTTTACTTTTACAAAGATAAAGCGGGAATGAATATTGCGCATTGTGCGGGAGGTGCTGTAGATTATATAGACCAAAAAGACTGGGACGACCCATGCGATGGAAATTTTGCTATGCCAGACTTAGATTGGAGCAAAGGAAATGTATTTCAAATTCAATTTCAGTATCTTGGGTTTGGTGCTATTAAGTTTTATATTGAAAATCCCATAACAGGATTATTTCAATTAGTTCATATGATTGAGTATGCGAATGCCAATCATGGTGTAAGCCTGCGAAATACGACATTACCCTTTACAGCGAGTGCTAGTTTATTCATTGAGGGTTCTAATGCTATTAATACGAGTATAACGAATACTGCGGAAGGAGACGAAAAAACGAGCATCACTGAAAGCCCCATTTTAAGTATCAGGAATAAAGCACTATTCAATAATAGCCTAACCAACTATTCAAATGTCTTTCCTTCCTTGGTAAGTATTACAAATGAAGATACTAAGTCAAATGTCGTCAGAATGGTATTGAATGGGACGCTAACAGGGGCTGGTTTTGCTGATGTTGATGCCACAACTTCAATCGTAGATACAGACACAAAAGCAACCGCTATCGCCAACGGAACGACAATTTTTAAGATTTATGTAAATGCCACCTCAACTCAACAAATTAATCTCAGAACATACGATATTCAATTAACGCCGAATGATGTTTTGACATTCACACAGAAGGCTGTGTCGGCTGGGGCTGGTAGTAATATCAATGTAATCGCTAACTTTATAGAAGACCATTGATGTGGATGGAGTAAAAACAAAAAAAAATGAAAGTCTAATTTCTAAAATATCATAAGTATTTTTTATCGCATCTTTGTTATTAAAATAAGGTTGTTGAATTAAATATTCAAGGTCTGGTTTGTCAATCTTAGCGACATCTTCAATTTTCATTTTTTTTATACTTACCATATTGAAGAACAACATCTTTCTTTAATATACAACCTTCTTCTGTATATGTAGCAGTCGCTATCTCTTCTCCTACATTAGCCTTTATTTCGGTAATTCCAGTCTCTTTTAAATCACTCGCCTTAAAAGGAGTGCTCTCTTCTTGCTGACCGACAATATCTTTGATATTGCTTACGCTCTTTCGAGCAGTAAAGGTCGCATGTTGTCCGAAGGACACATCTTCAACTACGTTGGAGTTGTCCGTTATGGTCTCCAATGGAATAACTACTTTCACATTGTCGTCCCTCGGCTTGTATTGCTCATAGAAAGAAACAATGTCAGGCTTAGTCCATTTAATTGTCGGCTTTTTAATAGAAACATCAAGGTTCCATTTTTCAATTTCATTCAAGTAGTCCTGTTTGGTGTTCAGGTCAGTCATCTTATATATAAGATATTTTATTCACAAATCTTTTTTCAAAAGAAGGTCCATAAAACATCGAAAGCATTAAAGTAAAAAATAATTAAAAGAAAACGATGTTTTGTGATGACGAAGTCAGAACAAAATATCATATATATTTTTTTACTTCACTTTTAATGTCTGTAAATTTTTCAAACCACGGCTGTTTCATAACCCATTCAAGGTATGGTTTATCAATAGTTGCAACATCTTGAATTTCCTTGCCTTTATATTTACCAAATGGAAAAGTATCCTTTGGCTTGCCTTCTCTACTTTTTTCAATTGCCTTAATTTCTTCGTCAATCATCTGTTGGACATCTCTTACTGAAAAGAATTCCTTATTCTTCTCAATTGAAAGTCGTCCAAATTTTTCAGATAGTCTGGTGAGGGAGGCCATTGGTCTATATAGAGTGGTAAAAAATTTCTGGAAAAAAATTAATTATTTGATATTTTATTTTTTAAGAGAGGACACGAAGCCGAAAGGGATACTATCATTTTCGTTGATAAACTCACGCCCGCACCATCTTGTTTTATTAACTACTTTTACTACATTCTTTTGGTGGTGTATGCTAAAGTGTTCAATATGTTGTTGTTTGCTGTTTCTGCTAGTATGTATTTTCTTCATTATAAAGTCTCTGGTATTAGTTAAACTTTCACCCTTATCCATTAATTCATAAGCGGTTGAATTTAACTTTTTCAAATCTAAACCTTTTCCTCTAAAGTGGAAATGAGTTTTACCTTTTTCTTCCCCTTTCTTTACATACTCCAACATATACAATTTTGGTGCTACCCATATTCCTCGTATTATTTTACAATCTGTTCCAAGGTCATCATCCATTCCGCCGATTGTTTTATCTCTAAATCTCTTTATCCGTTCAATGTTTCTTACATGGCTTTGAATGCTGTCTGTATCCGTGTAATAATAATCTCGGTCTGGGTCGTTGTTTGGATTGGCTTCGGACATATACTTATACATAATTCGTCTGCTGTATGCTAATATGAATGCTCCGCAGTGAGTGGGCTTTGTAATTTTTTCTTCTTTCAATTTGTCATCTCTTGGAATACCAGAAATTAACCATAACTCACCATTAGCCTCTTCAAACTTTTCAATATCTGTTATCACATGTTTAGCCCAGAATTTCCAATACTCATGATTTTTTGTTATGAATTTGCTTACAGAATTAATCGGTCTTTGAATTGTCTTTCCGTATAAAGCATTCATAAATAACTTTGCTAATAAATACTGCGGTGTGCCTTTTTTTGAATTTTGTTTTCGTTTAAATAACTCTAATATGTAATCTTTGAATACTGGTTCGGCTCCTTCTGTATAATAGCCACGAATGATTTTGACTTGATATCCAAGTTCAATCATATCTTCAATATCAACAGAAGTAAGCCATTGGTCTTTCATATCTCTTAATTCCCACTTTAAACAACCTTTGCTATCACGGAATGGCACTCTCGGGTGTAATAGATTTTTTGGAGATATGTAATCAACATTATATATCCCGAGTTTCCCTTTCATTTCTCCTTCGCATTTCTTAATTTCACCCGTCATATAATTTTCAAGCATTGCCGTTGGATAAAGACTTACAACATCCGCATCAATAAGATAATCTTTAACCTCATCAAAGTCAATTTCACCGTTTGTGTATTTTTGATATTGTTCGGATATAAATCTCCTCTTGCTCGGGTAAGTCCTTGCCCCATAAATAGCCTTTCTAAAATCGGGCTCTTGGTCTAATTTCGGCAATTGAATTATGTATTGTTTATCAATTTTCTTTTTCCAAAGGTTAAAGGTTAAAGAAGACGTAGACATAAACTCCGATAAGTTCGTTTTATGTTCTTCATATATCGGTTTATTTAGTGTTTCGTATAGTTCCTTCAATCCCATAACATCTTTTTCTAGATACAATAAACATTCTTTTTTCATATCATCGCTCATTTCTTCCCATCGTTTCGCTTTTTCATGGTCAAAATCGCCTTTTAAAACATTACATCCCAAACTTTCAAGGTTCTTTTTAAGGCTTCCTTCTGTGCGCTTAGACAAGTCCCAGAATTTCATATTTTTGTATTCCATTGAAATTATCGCCCCGTTATTGATTAACGGAGTGCTTTTTATCTTTCTTTTAATAAACTCTTTTTGTAAAAAGTAATGGTCAAATTTACTACCATTAAAAGCATTAACATAAAATGTCGCTTTTGGTTTTCTTTTCGCTAAGTCTTCCGCATATTGAAAGATTATATCAATGAGTTTTGAAATACAATCATCGCCCGCAACATATTTAAAACCAATATCCGCAATCGTATAACCTGCTATATACGCGGTATGGATTTCAATCGCATTTCTATATGTTTCTAAATCATAATGAAAAATCTCATCTTGATTATTATAACTCATCTCCTTAAAGGTTGTTAATAAACTCTCATAGCGGTCTTTTGGTTTCCTTAATTTAGCCGCTGCATAAGTCTGCCGCTTAATATTACACTTATGATTATTAAAATAAGTCTTAAAGCATTCCTCGCATCTCTTTTTATTCCTCTTTATAAAACCCATATAATGTCCCTTGCTTAGATAGCAAAGCACATCCGCGGATATTAAAGGGTCTTCATAGTTTTTGAATGTCTGTTTGGTTGTCGCATCAGTCAATTCAAAATACTTACCTTCAATACAATATTTTTTTAAGATTTCATATCCTATTGAAAGTGGTATATATGAATTATGTTCAAGTTTGAATTCTTGCCTAATATCATTACATACTTTTTTATTGAGTTTTGATTTACCTTTCATTGGTAAATTTAATATATCCTTAAAAACATAGAAGAAACAATTATTATCCTTACTCCTTGGATTAATATGAATTCCTTCATCTGTTTTATGTTTCTTATCACTTCCTGAGAGATTACAACCACCTCCATCTTCTTGAACAATTTGAATAATCATACGTTGAATAACTCTATCATATCCATTCGCACTGGCTTCAAGATTTTGTTCGTTGTGTAGATATATATCACGAAACAAGTCATCCATGTCTTTTAACTTAACTGAATTGAAAGTTTTCCATCTATAAAACTTTTCATCATCAATATCCGTCATATAACCAAACTTAACATGAAGACTTGCTTCGTTTGTCAAACCTCTATTTTTAGCATCCTTCACTGCTCTCATAATTGATATTTCAATCGCATCCATATCATAGAAGTTAATGTCAAGGTCTTTGAAGGGGTATGTATATCCATTTATACCTCTGTTTTTTATCGGTCTTAGTTCTACTAGTTTTACCTCTCGCTTCTTCGCTTCTCTTGTCTTAGTTTCCCGCAAATGTGCTCTAGTCTTCAATAGTTCCCTCACATTTTCACTTGGTCTTGGTGCTGATGGAAGGGGTGGTGGCATACTTTTTATATCAATGCGGTTATAAAAATTATAAAAAATAATAATAAATTATCTGTTATAAATATATATAATAATTTCTTATCTTTAAATAGAAATTCATTTCATTGCCTCCTCCATTCTTTTCAACTTAAGTAATGCTTGCTTCACTTCATCTCTTTTTTTCTTTCTCCTTTCCGCTATTATTGCTTTATTTTGGTTGTAATACTCCATTGACTTTTGTATATGTCTCTCTGGATCTTTTTGTATAAACTCTCTCGCCTTTCTCCGTAAGGCTTCCTTCTTCTCTTCTGGTGTTTTGTATATCGGTTTTCTACCCATCTTTGTGTATATATAATAAAAAAAATAATCTTTAATATATATTAAATATTGTTTGTTTGTATCAAGGTATAGTAATTTCAATTCCATAATGTTTTCCTGCCCCTCCTCCATAGATTGAATAATATACTTGTTTCCTTCCTTTAATCTTTAGAGTTTCTGCTAAGTGCTTGCTGATATATCCGAGTTGCTTTCCGCTTTCTGTTTCAACCTTTATCGCATTTTTATCAAATTTGTTTTCTGGCTCGTGTTGAATAAAAACTTTTTCACTACTTTTTCGGAGATAAGAAATATTATCTTGTCTCCCATCAAATGAAACACCCACAACTCTCGTCGTTGTCATATTATATACATATAAATAATATTTGTTTAAAATAAAATTAATTATTTGTTTGATATTTTATTCACCCGCTACGCGGTTTCATAAAACATTGATTTCTGCTTTAATGGTGGGACGATGTTTGTTGATGTTTCTGAAAGAAACAGAAACAAATATCATTTTTTATTTTCGTAATATCTTTCTATGTCATCGTTTCTATATGCTATACGAATTACTTTACGACCGCCTAACATAATTTCTTCTTTCTCCGCAAAGAAGTCTCTATGTGATTGGCTTTTTTCGTGTGTGTATTTGCTATATATTCCTATCTTCTTACCACAGACACATGTATATTTATTTTTCCTTCTTTCTTTTAAGTATTCATTTCTCTTCTGCTTTCTAATTTGTTGTTTGTCGTCCATCTATAATATACATACATGTTTTCTTGAAGTGTGCTGTATAAGGCTATTTGGTTGTTTTTGTTGTTTTGTATCTACTATCCATAGCAGGGGGTGCCACAACCCAGACGAAGTCGTGAATTTTGCAAAAATTCATGACGAGTTCTGGGTTATTAACAAAGGAATCGGCCAAGGTGGGGGGGTCACTTTTTCCTAAATTTGTAATGACAAAAACATATATTTTCACAACATTCAGGAAATCGATAGAAATCATTTACCTAATTGAGCAATGTATTAAAATGATATTGAAACATGTTTTTATTGATCGGAAGTCAGTTGGACTTCACCTCCGGAGGTGTGTCGGAACCGGTCCAAAACCATGTATTTTACATATTTTTCTATCATTTCGTACTGCCGGAACGGATTGCATTGATCTAAATGATTGGTCCTTGCTTTTACAATGCTTACTAATCGTTTTGCGCTTTTTTTCTATTTAATTTATCATTTCCCTTTCAACAGACTTGAGAAAAACTGACTGAAACAGGAGGGAAAGGGGGGGGGGGTGACAGCAAGGACTGACAAAGCTGTCCGATGACGAGCTTCACGGAATCCATGCTCACAAAGAAAGGAGAAGCTGTGCTGATGAATTCTAAGCTATTATTTATTATTATTATTGCTTTGCTTGCCTCCACACTTAGGAAAAACATGTGACATAGCGATGTGTGTGTGTGTGTGTGGGGGGGGGGGGGGGGGCGGGGGGGAAGGGATGGGGGCATGTCTGCACAAGGTTCCGCTCGATGGCGCCCAGCCTAATTTTGCCTGTTTCTTTTTACTTTCTCCAAATTGTCTAAAACAAAAAATGTTTTGAGATTTGAATTCGATTCGACTTCTAGCCACAGAGCTATCGCCCTGCGCACCACGCAACACACATGTAAAACAGCTCAAGACAACTATGTCAAAGAATACATGCGCAAAACATTCCATACAACAAGCAAACACCTGCAATCAGGGCCAAAGAAGCAAACGGTCAGTGTCGCAGCGCCATCGACGCTAATGCAAACTCAAACCAATTCGATTGCGATGGCGAACTGACCGGCGTGCCGTCCGGGGACGTAAAGACGCGGGCGGGGGTCAAGTGTGCATACTTCGCCTTCACTCCTCTTCTTTCCTTCTTCCTATTGCTCTTCCTGCTTCTCTTCTTCTTTTTATTTTTAGGCTTTCTGCTTTCATAATCGGACTGTGACTCACTGGAGCTGTCACTGTCGCGCTCACTATTGCTGTCAGACCCTGACTCACTGAAACTATCTTCCTCGTCGCTCGTGTCCTTCTTTCTATTTTCCTTCTTTTTCTTCTTCTCCTTTTTCTTCTTTTGCTTCTTTTCCTGCTTTTTCTTCTTTCTTTCAACTACGTCTTCCTTTTCCTTCTCTTTCTTCTCTACGATCATTTCGTTCCAACGCTTCTCTCTCTCGTCCATCATCTTCGTTATTTCTTTCCTGTGGTCTTCCAGGGTCTTGGCGAGTGAATCCTGGTTGGGGACAGCGCCGTTCTGTTTGAAAACAGCAAAAAACTAACAGTCTCTCCTTAAGAAACCTTACTTGAACAATGTGTATATGGGGGGGGGGGGGCTCTGAAATTATTGATGCATAATGGATATGATATGAGTGCAAAGAATGGAAGAGGGACTTGGGGTTAGGTTAATGCAAGGAAAGAAAGAGACAACAACAGACAAAGACCGCCGGAGGGGACTGGCAGGGCGTTTGTTTTGCCGGGCCTACAAGAACAGAACAAAATCCATGTCGCCAAAACAGACGACCCATAGTAATACAGGTGGGCTTGGGGCCAGGGGTCTTCTTCTTGGGAGGCTTGGGCTTCGTCGGTTGCTCCTCCTCCTCCTCCTCCTGCTCCTGCTCTGACTCTTCTGTATGCAAACATTCCAAAAGTTTACAGCATGCTAGAGAACTCAAGACAAGGAAGGCAGTGATGAAGCACAAGAGACATGACATATTACCGAGCTTTGTCTTCTTGGAGGGCTTCTCGCCGCCTGGCGTAGGTAGCGGGGTCTTTCTCTTGCCCTTCCCCTGCCTGTCCGCCTGGGCCAGCAGCAGCTGCTTTGACTTCCACTTGCGCAGTATTGGAGGTTCAGTCGGGTTCCCGACGTAAGGGAGAAAAAGCTGCTTCGTAGCCGTATCAAAATCCAGGGTCGACTTCGGTAGACGGCGGGAGTTCTTAAGATTGAAGTAATAAAAATTAAGAAACTGAAGCTCCAGCGCATTAGCCTTACCGTCTCCGGTGGTATCCACCTCTCTCACAGCCAAGATGTGGCGTTGGGAACCTCATACACATACACACAATTGCATCGTCAGACGAAGATAGAATCACCAAAGGACCAAGCAAACGAATGATAGTTCAAGATACCTCGCTTTACTAACGAGGGGGGCTTCTTGCGCCAGTCGGGTGGGAAGGTGATGGCAATCCTGCACAAAAACCTCATTGAAAAACGCAACAAGCAACTGAAGTTCTACCCAGGAGCGGAGCGCGAAATCTCTCCCTCCGAAGTCTCGATTTGGGTGGAAGCCTTGAGATGGAAGTTGGAATACTTCGTCAACTCCACGTTCAGCAGCACTGCGCTCTCCCGCACCTTCCCGTCATCCGTAAAGTGCCGGAATAACAAGCTGTTATAGATATGTATATGTATATGTAATATAATATAATATAATATAATATAAAGAGAAAGAGAGAGAGAAAGAGAAAGAGAAAGAGAAAGAGAGAGAGAGAGAGAGAGAGAGAGAGTCTCAGAGAGAGAGAGAGACAGAGAGAAGGAAAGAGATGTCATTGTATATGTATACATCTGTATGTCTATGTATGTATGAGAGATGACCAGTCCTCCCATGGTTTTCCAGACAAGAACTGGAAGGTGTTTTTCGTCGCCCAAATCCGAACCTTCCCAGCCGGCACTGGGGGCAAGTTGTCTGTCTCTGCCTTCGTTGCCGTCGTGGTGGTTGTAGTCGTTGTTGTTGTTGCTGTTGCCGTGGTCGTTGTTGTTGTCGTCGTGGTCGTGGTTGTGGTCGTTGTTGTTGCTGTCGTCGTGGTCGTTGTTGTTGTTGTCGCTGTTGTCGTCGTCGTCGTGGTCGTTGCTGTTGTTGTTGTCGTCGTCGTGGTCGTGGTCGTTGTTGTCGTTGTCGTTGTCGTCGTCGTGGTCGTTGTTGTTGTTGTTGTCGTTGCTGTTGTTGCTGTCGTTGTTGCTGTCGCTGTCGTTGTTGTTGTTGTTGCTGTCGTTGTTGTTGTCGTCGTCGTTGCTGTCGTTGTTGTTGTTGCTGCTGCCTTCTTTTTGACTTCACCTTTCTTCTTCCCTTCTTTCTTCTTGTCCTTCTTCTTGTCTGCCTTCTTTTTCTTTGTGGGGGTTGGGGGGTTTTGATTTGCGGGGTCCTGTGGTTTCAAGAAGGAGGTCGGCCGTCTGTCTCGCTTGGGAGCAGTGGCCCCCGTGAGACCGTCCTTCCAGGGCGTGGGGGAAGTCTTGTTGAGTAGCCCTTTGGGATTCCAGGTGTAGACATGCCCTGGCGCTAATTCGTCCAAGTCCTGCTTACCCAGCTCGTACTTTTTGCGCACTTCGTCTGAAATGACGACAGTTGCAAAGGGTTTGATGGACGCATCGTCGGTAGCACCGTTGATGGTGAGAAACAGCTCCCCACGACGGTTCTTGCGAATCGTCTGCAGCGTTACAGCAACGTTGCTAGTTGCTGCTTGCTTACTTTTTTGGGGCATCAGAACGCTCGGGGGCTCGAACACACGAGGTTGCAACCGCTAGGATGCACCTGTTCAAGTGCAAGACAGTTCAAAAGTGAACAGAGCTGGGGTTGTTTGAAAGTGCAAGGGAGGGAACCGTTGAAGTGGCATGTTTCCCGCGCCGCCAGCCTGGCCAGTGCAGTTTTCTGGGTCGGCCGATACAAAAACGCAAGCAACACCCATACTTTCTGCAGGTATCCCAGCCAAGCGAAAGCGAGATATGAGCTGCAAATATATATCCGTGTCTTTCCACATCGTGACTAGAGCCGGAATGCAAATGGAAGCTTTTTTGCCCGATGTTTTGTGACGAAAATAATGCAGAAAATTTTCCCATTAACGACCTCATACGTACTGCAAAATGATTAGAACATGGGTCCTGGATAAGCACTTCATGTTTGCAGTGAGTTAGTTCATGCATCCGACTTATAATCTTCAAATTTTTTGGAAATTCCTGCCGAGGCACTCGGTTTCTGTGACGTTCTCCCTCCTGGGCTTATAGCAGTTGGTCGGACATGATTTTCAAATTTTTTGGCAGAGGTTTCTTTGCGTGCAGTCTAATATAGACTGTGGAAATGTGATTCCGGCTCAAGTTGCGTGTGGGAAAGAGCCGGAAAGCTATTCTTAGCTCCGTGGATAGCTTTCTTCTTGTGAACAACATGCATGAATTTTTCGTGTATGGTTTCTGCACTCAAAATTTTCCGCAGTAATTTCAACAAAGCAAGCTATCTCTAGAGCGCGCAGTATGTTTCCGGGTCTTTCCATTGCCTGACTTGAGTCGGAAACATATTTCCTCGCTCTATCTTTTGCTTCTTGTCAAGCAGTGGATGCATGAATTTTTCAAACATTTCCACCATTTTTTTTCAAAACTTTCCGCAATCATTTCACCAAAGCAAAGCTATCTCTAGAGCGCGCAGTATGTTTCCGGGTCTTTCCATCCCCTGACTTGAGCCGGAAACATATTTCCACGCTCTATCTTTTGCTTCTTGTCAAGCAGTGGATGCATGAATTTCTCGCCTCTCTCGCTCTCTCCCCCCCACCCCCCCCCCCCTTTCTCTCTCTCTCTCTCATTCCTCTCTCTCTCTCTCTCTCTCCTCCCTCTCCCTCTCTCTCTCTCTCTCCTCTCTCTCTCTCTCTCTCTTTTTCTCGCCTCTCTCTCTCTCTCATTCCAAAGTGTTATATTTATGTGTACGTACCATATTCATATTGCGCTTATGCCATCATACCCAAACGCCGTCATTTTTTTTTAAGCACGCGCGAAACATCAGAAAATGCTGTTTTTTTTCTAATGCATATTTTCCTATGCAACAGCACTTAGAAAAATTCGTAATATGTACATGTACATGATTACTTATTCATATTGCGCTTATGCCATCATACCCAAACGCCGTCATTTTTTTTTTAAGCACGCGCGAAACATCAGAAAATGCTGTTTTTTTTCTAATGCATATTTTCCTATGCAACAGCACTTAGAAAAATTCGTAATGTGTACATGTACATGATTACTTATTCATATTGCGCTTATGCCATCATACCCAAACGCCGTCATTTTTTTTTTTAAGCACGCGCGAAACATCAGAAAATGCTGTTTTTTTTCTAATGCATATTTTCCTATGCAACAGCACTTAGAAAAATTCGTAATATGTATATGTACATGATTACTTATTCATATTGCGCTTATGCCATCATACCCAAACGCCGTCATTTTTTTTTTAAGCACGCGCGAAACATCAGAAAATGCTGTTTTTTTTTCTAATGCATATTTTCCTATGCAGCAGCACTTAGAAGAATTCGTAATCTGTACATGTACATGATGTACTACTAGGGTAGCTACAGCATCAACCCGCCGCGAGATGTTGCGCGCAGGCAAGGCTCCCGTCTACGTGGGGCCTACGGAGGATGGATATGGACTGTTCTGTGATGTTCACGAGCTACCTGCCACTTATTCGTTGGGACTGTTACATCCAGGTGGAAGGCTAGTGGGAACTGCCAACAATGCGCATACGCAGCATTTCACTATGCGGACGAGCCGTGGGCTGCAGGCAGGCATGCACCCGATTGACAACATCAGCACATCGGCTAGAAACGCAATGCACCTTATCAATAGCGCAGCGCGTGGCTTTCAAAGCCAACCGGCCGCGGCCGAGGACGTTCGATTCAACGCTAGGGTGAGCAAGGGTAATGCGTTTGTGACGCTCTCACGTGCGGTGGGCAGAGACGCAGAGATTTTGTTGAACTACACCCCCAATCCTCATTTGACATTCACGACCAGCCCCAAAATGGCGTATCCTGAATGGATGCAAAAGGTAGCCTCCAGAAGGGAAAGAATACCTGTATGGTCACTAGAAACTGAGGAAGGTTGCATTTATTTTATTGTGCCTGAGGAGGAGCATCCTATACCTCTGAGATCTGTATCCTTGGCACAGAATGAGAAGCAGGCTCTACTGGCTTCGGTAGCTGACGGGTTGGACTTACCATCGCTGTCCCGATCGTTGTCATTGCGTCTCGATCAGAAGGAGAAGCTCTTGGACTCTGTCTTGGCGCCTTCGGACATACCATCGCTGTCCCGATCGTTGTCATTGCGTCTCGATCAGAAGGAGAAGCTCTTGGACTCTGTCTTGGCGCCTTCGAAGACACTGAAGAGGGAAGATTCTGACATTACAGTTATTGCTCGAACATCATCCGTGCAGTTAAAGACGGAGGATTCTGACTTTACCTACATGGCGCGACAATCGAGCTCAACGGACACTGTCGATCCTGCATACCTTCTCAGAGACGTAGGGCTGCCTCCACCTCTAGAGGACGCGGTTGTTCCTTCTCCCCTTTTACCACAAGAAAACGAATCCGATTCGACTGTGTTTCCTCCTGAGGAGGACGCAACTGAGACTGCCGTGCCTGCCCCGGAAGATGAGTCGACTGAGGTTGTGTCTGAACAATCTGATCGGTTCGCATTCTTGTCGCACACAGGACGATGAGCCTCCTGCATTAATCGATGAAGAGTTCACACCCACAGGAATCCCGGTATGATTGTATCTTTGTATCCACTGATTGCAGCTTATCCATGGTGTGTCTTTCCCAGGAGTGGATGACTGAGGAGCAAGCGGCCGATATGGAGGCAGAGGCGCGGGTCCTGGGTACCGGGGAGGAATACGAAACACCTGACGGAGAGACTGCGCGCGATTGGAACATGGAGGATCTGCACTCTTCAAACGAACCGCTGTTTCAGCTTATGGTGCTGAATATACCGAGGATGAAGCGGAAACGCCGACAGCCAACACGTCCTTATAATAGGATAACGCGACCGGTTGGCGCCATCAGGCAGCAGCGACCCAAAGCGTTCGGCAAGCAGCTTGGCATGACGTATGCGGAGCTGGACCATCATGTCAAGTCATTCTGCTGCGCAAAGTGGAAGTGTTACTCCTTTTTGAACACGCTCGACGTAATGGATGCTCGTGCTAAGATTTGTTGTATTTCATTGAGCGAGCTTTACACATGGGTTGTTGGTCAGCTTGAGGCATTCCAGACCAACAAGGGAACCTTTCAATACTTGTATCAAACTGAGGAGGTATGCAGAACCGCGTGGCAGCGGATCCATGGGGTCGGGGATGCGATTGTTAAGAGGGCCCACAGAATGCTCGCTTCTGGTACGAAGGTGTTTGCGAAGTCGTCCACGCCCTATCCTGAGGTCTCGGACATTATCTGCGTGTTACTCTGCGAGAAGTTTGGAGAATCGCCAGAGATCTGTAGCGACGGGCTCTGGAAATTGCAGACCATGGCAGCGGACGCTGGAGTGCAAGAATACGTCATTGGGCACTGGAAAGAAGCTTGCGAGAGGCTTGGTGCATCCCCCGAGTGGACAGGAATCGGCCTCCTGATCGGAAGACCATCGACATATGTTGGCGACAGGATTACAAGCACGTCAAATTCATCCGAGGTACCATCGCGTTTCAATTTGCTAACGAGCGAGAAAAGACAGTCGGCTTCTTGACAATGTTGGTCTAGATGGGGACTTTGCTAAAGACGAGATCTGCACAGAACTAGCTGCGGAACATGCAAGGGGCTTCAAGTCCGAGGCGGAGGCCCAGGACTGGCGTCGCCGTAGTCGGCTGCATCATAAACTGCAACGATCCAACAGGATCTCGATCATGGGAAGAAAGAAAAGTGCACCCAATGATCCTCATTCATTGATCCTATCAGCAGACATGAAGCCACCGGTCAAGGTCCCGTCCTGCCGCCGTCTTTCCAAGGACTTCAAGAAGAAGTTTGTTCTGCGCCTCTGTGTGGGTATGGCGACTTGTTACACCACAGACACTCATTTCATTGTTTCGTATCTGGAGGGAGCCATTGCCAAAGGGGTCAACGCTAACATTACGATGCTGGCAGCCCTTGTTCACTGGGCTACATGGAATCCCGCAACCATGGCTTCGTGGAAGCTGTTTTTCGAATGGGACGGTGGCAGTGAGAACACAGCCTGGCCGTTGCTTGGGTACTGCTGCAAGATAGTGGACGAAGGCGTCAAAGGTTGGATCGAAACCCACCGCAATCTCAAAGGGCATGGACACGACGGCGACGATCAAGACTTTCGTGTCATGGATATGGGATGGAAAAGTAGCTTTTTCACCACCAACCTAGCCCAGGCACTCCTGAAGCTTCTGTTGGCGTTCAAGAGCAAGAGGGAACGCTACGTGCTGCTGGTTCTGACCTGCTGCTATGACTGGCAAAAGTATTTCGCCCCTTGTATGAACAAGTTCTTCAAGCAGTACTCGAAGCCGTTGGCCTGGCGTATTCGCAAGAGGGGCCCGAACGAGCTGCCTACGGCGGAAGTCAAGACGTGGGTAATACTATCCATCAACCTGCTTACCTACCTACCTATCGATCAATGTATTTACCTATTTGCCCGGCTAAAAATATATTGCTTATTTACATGCAGGGCGATGTCCAGCCGGAGTGGCATGGCGAGGGCGACGACGTCCAGGGCGCTCCGCTCAGCATCTACGTGAGGCGTCCCGGTATGAAATCATTGCTTCACTGTTATGTGTTGCCTGGATTTTCCATGATGTGCTATACGTTTCTGTGGTATATTGCTTGCAGAGCAAGCTATGCCCCCGAAGCTTCCTAACGGGATGTTTGCAACACCCCGCCTCAAGAAGGACATCCGAGCTTTGGCGAAGAAGTACTTGAGCCGGGAGGAGATTGACTGGATCGAGGAAATGCTCGCGAAGAACAATTTGACTCGCCTGCACATCGACGGTGACTATCTGCAAGGCAATCTCCCGGGCAAGCCTGCCCACATGTCGTGCGTTGACGCGAAGGGCAAAGAGTGGCGTGTCGAATTTCGTGTCTTGGATGAGCTGCCTCAGAATTTGTGGGAGCTACCACCGGATCGCAAGGCGAAGGTCGATGCCCTCACTCTTCTCACCGAGGAAGAGCGACTGAACCTTCCCAGAACTTACTTCTGTAATAATCAAGCCCCACCAGCGCACCCACGGTGGGTTGGTGGGAGAGAACTTACTCCGGAAGAGCGGCGGGCTCAGGATCTGATGATTGCAGCTGCTCAAGCTCCGTGGAAGAAGATCGACGCCCTTCTGAAAGGGGCTGAGAACAAGGAGTCGTTTGCAGCCAGCCAAATGGTTGTAAAGGAGTTGAAGAGTTGGCTGATGCAGCACGGCGTGGCCACGCAAGACAGAGACAGGAAGGCTTTCAAGAAGGCCGATCTTGTGGAACGCGCCTGGTCGCACTTTCAAGACTGTGATTGCGGCCTCGAACAAGATGACGATCCTCCTCCACCTGTTCCTCGTCCTCTTCCTCGTCCTCCCTCTTTCTTCTTCTGCCTCTTTTTCTTCTTCTTCTTCTTCTTCTTCTTCTTCTTCTTCTTCTTCTTCTTCTTCTTCTTCTTCTTCTTTCTTTCTTTCTTCTTTCTTTTTCTTCTTCATCATCATCATATTTTTGATATTGTAATTCATGCTCGTACCATGTACGTAGGCGGTTCAGAAGCAGATGTAGTTGAAGGTGCTGGTCGCGGTCGTGGCCGTGGCTGTCGTCGTGGGCGCGGGCGCGGACGTCGGGCTGCGGGTGCCCAGAGAGGCCGCGGAGGACAGAAGCGAGCACGCAGCGGGGCAGTATCAGGGGAAGCTAAAAGTGAACCACCGCGTCGTCGTCAGCGACAAGAGGAGGCCGTTAACGAAGAACCAGGCCCTGATCCTTGGGTCTGTAAGTCGTGTCGTTTTTTCAACGAGGAAGGGGGCCCCGAGTGTATTTTATGCAGATGGCCTACCGACCTAGATTCGGATGTCTCCAACACATCTTCGTTGTCTTCTGAAGACAGTCCCATCCTCAGGGAGTAGCCGCCTTCAGTGAATGAAGGTTTGTTTCAACCTTGCACATGTATGATCAGTTTGCAATCATTTGTATCATAACATGTACGTAGCTCATCTTGTTTCTAGCTTGCAGGAGCGCTTTGTTTTCTCAGGGAACACCACGTGTTTGTAGATTTGAATTCAATTCGACTTAATTTGATTCCCCCCCCCCCACCCGTTTTTTCTCAAGTCTTTTGAAAGGTCGTTTTTCTCAAGTTTATTGAAAGGGAAAGACTCAAGTAAAGAGAAAAAAGCGCAACACGATTAGTAAGCATTATTAAAGCAAGGATCACTCATTTCATTCAATCCACTTAACTTGATTGTCGTTTGATCTTCTGCTGACATGCCCCCCCCCCCCCCCACACACACACACACATCGCTATGTCACATGTTTTTCCTAAGTGTGGAGGCAAGCAAAGCAATAATAATAATAAATAATAGCTTAGAATTCATCAGCACAGCTTCTCCTTTCTTTGTGAGCATGGATTCCGTGAAGCTCGTCATCGGACAGCTTTGTCAGTCCTTGCTGTCACCCCCCCCCCTTTCCCTCCTGTTTCAGTCAGTTTTTCTCAAGTCTGTTGAAAGGGAAATGATAAATTAAATAGAAAACAAGCGCAAAACGATTAGTAAGCATTGTAAAAGCAAGGACCAATCATTTAGATCAATGCAATCCGTTCCGGCAGTACGAAATGATAGAAAAATATGTAAAATACATGGTTTTGGACCGGTTCCGACACACCTCCGGAGGTGAAGTCCAACTGACTTCCGATCAATAAAAACATGTTTCAATATCATTTTAATACATTGCTCAATTAGGTAAATGATTTCTATCGATTTCCTGAATGTTGTGAAAATATATGTTTTTGTCATTACAAATTTAGGAAAAAGTGACCCCCCCACCTTGGCCGATTCCTTTGTTAATTATCATCTACTGTTGCAGACCAGGGTCGCCTAACCAAAACGGGGACAGGTATCGAACGATGCGTTCAAAAGCCACAGGGTTGCCAAAGCTTCCCTTTATGTGTGTCAATTACAGGAATGACACCAACCCCTTTTGTTGACAGTCGCCTCCCAGTCGGCGATGGTCTCCTCCTTCCTTGCTTGCAGTGCCAGAGTCAAGTTAAGCGCTGCCAAGGCCGATAACCCACTGGACAAGAGGGTTCGTACTTTACTTTATTTGAAAGATCTTGGATAATGACACGTCACCTAGCGCCACAACCCCAAACCGCCACACTTAGAGTGATATAGGTAAAATAGGTAATGTCATTGGGGTGGGCCGGTATGACTAAATATTATTACTAATAAAATTGTCCATTGAGCATGAAGAGCAGATATGAGGTAGGGAAAGGAATGGTAGAAGGAGAGATAAAAGCAGGAACTATATAATATTCTAACACCGGGAAGAGTCTCTCTAGTCCTGCTGACGTCCTGAGACTCCGGGTCGTAAATCGTCAGCGAGTCCCCTGAAGGTGCAGTCGCAACACTAAGAGAGAGAGAGAGAGAGAGAGAGAGAGAGAGAGAGAGAGAGAGAGAGAGAGAGGGGCTTCATGGTGAGCTGGGGCGTTCCGGGAGTGACTTCATCGTGGGCTGCGCCAAATAGCAGGGCGCCACAAAAAAAAAAAAAAAAAAAAAAAAAAAAAAAAAAAAAACGGCGGGAACTACATAATATTCTAACACCTGGAACTTGAAAGTCGTCTCTGGTCCTGCTCACGTTCTCCTGTTCGTAAATCCTCGGCGGGTTAATTTACGTTCCCCGAAAATGCAGTGTCGCTTCAGAAGGAGAGAGAGGGGGGGGGGGGGGGGGGGGGATTCGTCGTGGGCCGCTGAAAGAACCTTAAAGCCAGGAGAATCAGTCCTGTAATGGTACTGGGTGCCGAGGGGGGGGGGGGGGGGCAGGAGCAGAAGAATCAGGTAACGGACTTATTAATACTGGCTGTCGAAGGGGTGGGCCAGGAGCCATGAAAAATTTGGGATGTTGGCAGGACGGGAAAGGGAAAATACTACCGTCAATAGGCCTGACTCAAGTTCCTCCAAGTGGAGTTGGAACAGGATTGAAAATTTGAAGAAAGAGATTACTAGTAGTCTTTGACGGATGCAATTCAAATCTCGCACGAGAGTCCGAACGAGTGCCTTAATCTTTAGGTTGGGGAAGAGGTGGAGATTACTGTGGGGTGACTCGAAATTGGGGCACCGCTAGCTTCGTCAGCTGGAAGTATTGTTTAATGAATCAAAGGCCGGACACAGGTGTCTAGTCAGGCCGGGAGACGGGGGGAATTTAAATAAAGTGTCAGTGCAAACTTGGCACGAGGCAAGGTCACTGATATTGTATAGGTCGGAATGTAGAGCACTGGGTGAAGGATACAAGACGGGTGAAGATTCCACAGGCGGAGATATCGGTCAGGGGGGGTCAGCCAAGACTCACCATATGTTTTTTTAAGTATTTTAAGCGTTGGTAAAACGGGAGCACTTTTTACGTAAGGAGTTTTTTTACATTTTTTATTGGAAAGCTGCAATTTTGAATTTCCGTGTGGAAGAATATCAAAAATTTACTTTTGAATTTGAATTCAAATTTAAGTGTTAACTGCAAAATAGTCCGGAAATGAAAAATATTAAGTGGGAAAAAAAGGATAAGTGTTTTTTTTTTTTTTTTCAGTGGACGGTAATATAGGTGTTGATCTTTGATAATTGACAATGATTTTTTTGAAAGCAATAAATGCATTTTATACGGAGAGAGCCCCATTTTTGTAGCTTTTTCACTATTTTTTAGAAAAAATCCAGGGAACTCGATCGTTTTTTGTGGTGTGTCGGGGCCGGCCGGTCTAGGAAAAGATGCCAGAGGAAAGGGTTCCCTGAGTGCATCAGCTTTCTTTTATCACAAAGCATGTTAAAGCTATCCAAGTATATACATAGTAACCTTGAGTGTTTTTGATTACTTATACAACAAAATATTTCTTGATACTTTTACTTGTATGCCACAAACCAGCTAGGAGAAATCACCTAACTTGTTTGTCGAAACACGAAAATCTCAAATTTTGTAGCTTGAGTATTATTTCTTGCACAGATGATAATAGGTGAATCGTTTTATACTATCATTAAATGTATATGTCCCCAAAACCAGAAAAATGCTGGTTTTGTGATTTTGTGTTTTTGCCTTCCACAGACATTTACAAATAACACAAAGTTACATCTTAGTATTAATCAGTTTTAAGAATTTTAAGTATTGGAATCGTCTTTCACAACCATAAAGTAAAGCTCCACCAAAGGATTTTTGTTCATTTTGCCTAGAAGCTACAAACCAAAAAGTGCGTTTTCACAACTTCACCTGTCTGACCTACAATTGCCTGTACATTTTTTCCTGGACCTTGCTCCTACAGTTTTTTTAGTGTAATCATGTCTCACTGACATATACTTACGATAGATACAAAAATATTGAAATAGGGATGTGTCTGCTTCATTCCTGGATGCATGCAAGTCCAAGATGTTGGAATGTCAAAAAAGTTTTGATCATTTTCCTTTTGGATTTCGTGATTTTTCAACAAAAACTACGTAGATTTGAAGGAATAGTGTTTTAGGACTCCCCAACCTATTTAGGAGCTGTAGGACTGTCAATTGTTTTAGAAATAACGTTTTATTTGCTTGTTCAGCTGCCCTTAAGGGACTGTTTTTCGGCCGACTCTGTGTGTCTCAGAGATATTGAAATTTTCTCAAAATTCGATCAAATTATTTATCGAGATGGATTGTATAACGTTCGATAGTTCAAAAGCTAAGAAAATAACAAGCAAAAACATTTTTTTACCACATTAAATCAGCAAAAAAATTACGGCCCGACCTGTCTTTTTGAAAAAGTTTCCGAAACTTTTTCCACAAGAAATGGTGATTTTTTACAACTTCAAATGCTTCGTTTGTCAAAACTACTCAAATTAATTTAAAATCAATTACAGATTCTGAATCAGGGTGATCTGAAGAATTTAACTGTATATGTTTTATTATTTTAAACCTGCCATGCATTTAACTTTTTTTTTCAATGCCAAAAAACTGTGGCTAGCAGCAACGGTCGACCAGAGGTTTTCCCTTTACGCCTCCCTTGTCCCGGACCGCTTGGCCGAGCCG
>WBZZ01005259.1:150000-177500 GCA_019918135.1 Paulinella micropora
CCCCCCACCCCCCCACCCCCCCCCCCCCTCCCCAACACACACACACACACACACACACAGGGATTTGAAGCGCCCGGCGTGGTGGTGGTGTACTCTCCCAGGGCAGGCATCGCAGGCGAATTCTTGGAAAATGGTAGAAAGAACAAAAGCATGGATGAGTGTAAAGAACAAAGGGAGAAGCAAGAAGGAAGAAGCAAGAAGGAAGAGGAAGAAGCAACAACAACAACAACAACAGCAGCAACAACAACAACAATAATAACAATAACAACATCAACATCAACATCATTTTCATCTCAACAACAACAACAACAACAGCAGCAGCATCACAACACCAACACCTGATATCTGTGTGGCAGGCATTCAGATCGCAGCTGGTGTACCCTTGATGGTGGGCAACGGCACCGACTCGCAGAACCCGGGCTTTCAGACTTTCCGCCTAGGCTTGTTTGGCTTGGACAAGCTGGGCAACATTCCCCGGACTGTGCAGAGGCTGAGAACTGTGCTAGACAAGTTTCCGCCGCCCAAGTTGTGAAGTTGCATAGAAGTAATTACTTCTTGGCTTCCTGAACGGGCATAGCTCAGTGTCCCGAGGCTTTTGCAGCCCTCACTGAAGCAGGTGCTGCTGGTTGCTTCGGGAGAGAGGACGCCATAGGATCATCGTTCTGCCATAGGATCATCGTTCTGCCATAGGATCATCGTTCTGCCATAAGAGAGCCGGCTGTCTCAAAAACATGTTATACAGATATGATAGGATTATCGTTCTGTAGTAATATATATGTATATATACATATATATATATATGTATATATATATATATAATATATTATATATATATGTATATATATATCTAGTATATATATATACTGATATATATATGTATACATATATATATATATATATATATATATATATATGTATGTATATGTATATATATTTCCGCAAATACTCTTTTCATAGAAACTTATCACTCGTAGGAGTGAGTGGAAAGATATCGCAAGACTAAGCGTGTGCCTCACTATGTAGTCAATGAAATATTATTTGAGAATGACACTGTTGGTAGTTGCAGTTGACTGAAACTGAATTAATGAAAGTTTTTTTTTCAGCAAGATGGTTTTTTATTTTATGCAATCTCTTGTTCAATATTAATAAAACCGTCCTCGCTACTCTTAGACTGTAGGGATGAGTAGGAAGTCGAAGTATGAAGAAGGTAAATTAAAAATAGGGTACGATTCAGAGTCAGAACTAATGATATGAATACAAAACAAAGAAAGATGACTCTTCACTGCTTCAGACTAGAAAGTGAATTAATTCATCTAGTTCATTGCATCACTAAAAAAGTTCTAAAAGTTAGTAATGCAGAAGTTAGTGAATCATTGCATCACTAAAACATGTAGTTATCTAGGTGATGCATCACTAAGAAAGTTAGTGGTCGGATACTACTGTACTAATACTAGTAGTACTGTAGTACTAGTGCTTGATCGCGCAGTTGTACCACTAAAATGCCTGTTTCAAGTAGCATGAAAAAATATATGAAAACGCTAATAAAAAAGCCTAGAAAAAATCATGACCACAAGAACAAGGGTGACGCAAAGTAGGTTTGAGTAGTTTATGCCGGCCCACCCGATATATAATGGCAATACTTACCGTTCCGGTCTGTCAGTTATCCTTGGTCTGGAGGCTACGGAGTCCCTACTTTAGGTTGTTACTGTAGTACGATATTTCTAGTAATAGCAGCGGATAACTGTACTAACGATATGAAGACTGTGGAGTACCTAAAGTAGGAACTCCGTAGCCTTCAGACCAAGGATACTTGAACAGGCAGACCGGAACGGTAAGTATTGCCATTATGTATCGGGTGGGCCGGCATAATCCATTCTCCCCCCGAGCGCGCTCACCCTTGTGCGCGCGAGAAGTCGAACTTACACCGCCGCCGACCGAGCTCGGGATAGAATGCAAATACGAACCTGAGTGACGGTCGTCGCCGTACTAGAATTAATTACTTAAATAATATTTCAAGTTGTGCCAGTCGCCAACACTTACATCCACCCCCACCCGTTACCCGAGATTCCACGTACCTGAAAAATTAAAGTGTTGAGTGATTTCGAGTAATACCAATTCCCGCAAGCCCGACCGAAGGTGTTGCTCATAACTTATACGCCATATTGTCTAAGTCACTGGTCCTGGTTACCAATTGGTAACGATATTAAATTACTTTCAGTCACCGGAAAAAATAATTAATTTTTATTTTTGTATTAAAATTTTCATTTAATATTATCAACTTGGACCTAACGGTCAGAAAAATTTATTCGAAAATTCACGAACAGCTTTTGTTCCTCCTCTGACATCTGCACGTCCTACAGAACAACATAATGCTGTACCAATTGGAAATGCAGAAAAAGCTAACCTTACACAAAGCCTTTGTTATGTTTTCTCGGATCTCCATGCTTAATATGCCAGGCGTGGCACCCTCTGCCTTTGGTGCCACACAACGCCATATGTGGACCGCACGTTTTGCAATAAAAAGATGTGAGAATGCTACTGCTGCTACCTTGGACATGTTTGCACACAGTGCAACGCCTACGTTTGGACCTCTGAGTGGCCTGGTGGAAGTTGCTTCCGGATTCCGCTTTGCGTTTCAATGTATCGGCCATGTCAACCAAAGGATATTGGGCCAACACCATGTGCGGTTGGTTGGGATCTGGGCCTCGGAGGTTCTCAGACTGCGGGCTCAACATGCTCCAGTCCACATCTGCTGAGATTTTCTTTTTGAGGAGCCCGTCTGCAACCAAATTTTTGAAAAAGGTTGGTCTGGTGGTGCCTTTTGCTCGGAGGTAGGTAGCCTGAGGTGTTCCACTGAACCGAAGGAAGTGCAGGTACGCATTGGTCATTATGAAATCCAATAAAATCAGAAAATCTGCATCCTGCCAGGAACGAACTGAGACATTGAGATTCATGCATCCCGACCCCTGTCGCAAAGAATTGAATCTATCGACTGCGTTGAAACATTCGTCTTACTTCGCGACGACTTCACACCTCGCAACAAAGGTATCATTCTTGCTGAAACGCGCATGTCGTGGTTTACCTGCCAAAGTTGTGCCACACGTAGCGATAATTTGTTGCATATTGTGATCATTTTGGTTCACAGCAAGCAGTGCAACCCCATCTTTAACACAGACTGCCGACGCCAAATCACCTTTGTTGTTGCCCCTTGCATTGCACAAAACTCGCTTAGGGAAATTCGCAGTCGCAGTCTTCACCATGCCGATAAAATCGAGGCCTGATGCCTTCAAAGCCATAGCTGTCTTAACACTTGCAAACCATGAATCACCAACAACCAAACGACCTGTGCCGACCCAGGGCTTGACTAAACGTACAGTGGTTGCTGTTGTCACACCCCACATGTCCACTCCTTCCTTAGCTCTGTCACGTTCCTTCCCCTCCACGCATTCCAAGGACACACAGATGCCAGTTTGGACGTCACAGGTAGTATGATATTCCCTTCCTAAAGGAATTGGTTTGCGAGGCACGTACACCTGCCCTGGCATGTCCTTACCCTTCCATTGTCCCATACTCTCATCGACTGTCAAGCAAGGACCAGGGATGAAAGCCCAATTGAAACGTTTGTTGGTCTCTTCCATGAAGAACCGAACTGGGGAGAAGGGGTCGTCTTCAACAGAGGCAGGTCCTAGTTTCAAACAGGAAAAAATCTTATCAAAACGATTCAACGACATGAAGTCCCCAAACCCGTCACCTGCCAGACCATCCAAGGCTACCTCATCCCTAGGAGTCCAGTGTGCTTTACGGCGACCCCTATCTGCTATCGACATTTTGACAAGCAGTCCCAAGAATACCGAAAACTCTGCATGATCCATGGGCTTTTTGATCCACGATTTCCTGAGACTTTGCCAGCTCGCGTTAGTAAGCTCTATGGTTCTACTGATTGCTTTCGGTGGCATGAAGTGACAGAAATGTCTACAAGACAAAATGAAGAAAAAAATGGCAAAACCGAAGACATATTCAAAAGAAAAGCAGACAAACACAGAACACAGTGAAAATGAGTGACAAACACAACTCAAAGTGCATGTCTTCGCAACTAGAATTCTCTGGTAACCAACATGTTCACATGCATACAAAACTGGAAACATATACAACAACATACATATTTTGCTTGCTGAGCTGGAAATTGAACAGAATGGTTGTATTGCAGAGAAAAAGGATTACGTACTCCAGAGCAGAAGCTGTGGCAGCGTTCTCCAGCCTCGTTTTGGGTGGGAACAAAGGACGATCGGCGCTCCAATCCACCTTCTGCTCCTTCAAATGCCACGCAAACCCCATCTGATGCAGTTTTTGATTCTCCTGATCCACTTCCTCCTCCGAGTAAGGGCAGGCATTGTACGAATTATGAACCTCCTCCTCTCCTCCCTCATCGTCCAGCAACTCTGGTTCAAGCTCCTGCTGCTCGGATTTTTCTTCCACGTTCCCACCCAGAGCTTCGTCCTCACTCGTCTGTTCGTCGTCAGTAAACTGTACTACTACCTCTTTCAAATCACTATCAATGCAGGCAAAACCATGCACGGTCTGGTCATCCTCAACCCGTAGAATGTTGGACGAAAAGAAATAGTCCTTCTTGTCAAAACGCAAAGTCACAAGAGCCTTGTGATGTTTGGTTTCTTTGTCTTTCAGCTTCCCCACCAGCCTAATGTCATCACAAACACTTTCCCCAAACTTTCGACGTGCCCAAGCCTTCCCTAGCTTCACGCATGGCACCGAAACGCAGCTACCCACCTCCATCTTTTTTCAGAAAATGGCTTCAAAAATGGCAAAAATCAAAAAAATAATGTGGCTCAGTCAAGTGCCTTTTTCTTGACTTCTACTCACTATTTTTGGCTGAAAATTCTACGAGTCGCTTCCTACAGTCATTCCGGAGCCCTGAGAGTGCTCAGAAGTAATTTATTGAGCCCAATTTATGAATGAAAATTCTTGAAAAAAAGTTCACGGAAAAAAGTTACCAATTGGTAACAAAAATTACCAATTGAAAACACCAGGGACTTAAACAATATTACTCGTAACCACTCCGCACCGGCTTCCCCATCCCTAACCAAAGCCGTTATCCATGAATGTTACCACATATGATCTGAATGAAATATTTTCCGCTTTTCCTACCTCCCCCAAAACCTGCCCCTAGTCACTCATCGTCCCCCCGACCTAGTGTCGGTCTATACTATCCCGATCTATACTAGCCCAAACGAAAAGTAATCCTTGCAATACCGCCCGCCTTGTGCGCTGCAGCTCCGCTCAGATTACTTCCCGCCGTATCCCTTTCACTCGGACTCGAATCCTCTGATTCCGCCAATCCGAAACTCATCGACTCCCGCCGACTTGACGTTGATCTCGCAGTCTTGAAGTTGCTGTGCCCCTCGTGTTCCCCTCCGATCCTTCCGTCGGGCATGATGGCCCTTTCCTCATCCCATTCTTCTCGAAGAACAATCGATGCCGCCCGCCCCCGTGTTGAACTGCATCCGTCCATCCAAAAACGCGCCCTGAGTTGTATTTCTGGCATTTAATAGCCCCCTGATGCCCCCCTGGCCCGTTGTAGTCCCGGTCGCCCAGCCCAGAGGCAACGTAGGCAAGGAAAGGCTCCCCCTGACATCTGCTACCCCCGCCGTGCCCCCCCCCCCCCCCCCCCCCCCCCCCCCCCCCAGTTCTGAAACGCCATGCTTGAAACGAACCTGAGAGCGTCGCGCCTCCTCTGTGGCGGCGAATACCTTCCATATGCCCTCCTTTTCGATGGTGTCCCACCAACGCCACTGTAGTTCCCATAATATCCTAATTGCAATCCATCTTATATCCCGTAGAACCCGATCTGTCTCTAAAACTGCCCCCACCCTGTTACCCCACTCGTCTCCCATCTCGTCCAAAAACTGTCGTTCTTCCTCATCGAGCTTATATTCCACCCCCCTTTGCCGCGCCATCTTCGTCTCCTCCTCTGTCAACTCTATCCTCATTTCTTGCTTGCTCATTCGTTGCCGTACCTCCTAAAGTAGGGACGGAAGGTACTATGTCCTGTGTCTGTCTGTGTTCGCCAATTCTCCGTCTCTTTCTTCCCCTTTCCCCCTTCCCGAAATCTTCTTCCATTTTCGCCCATTCCTCATTCAATTGAAACGATTCTCCCAATTGCATCGCCCCCTTATAATCCTCTTTCACTTTCCGAAAATGTTCCTCCGTAAAACCCCCCGACTCAAACAGTTTCTTCGTTAAGATATATTCCGCTTCATACTTAAGGATCCAAGGTCCAAGCTTATCCCACCACGCATATTCCTCTTTCTCCTCCGTCTCCTCACTTGCATCCCCACTGTCCTCCTCATCCCCACTTGTCGTCTCCTTCTCGTCCTTGCCCCCCTATACCTAAAGTATGGTGGTATGTATAGTCTCCCCTCTTGTCTGTTATTCCCCTTTCCTAGCCTTCTTGTCAGGCTCTTCCTTCTCCATACGTTCTCTCTTGCCTCCTTCCCGTTTCCCCTGTCTAATGGACTCTCTGTTTTCCCTCTGCCTCCGCACATCCACATATCGTGCCCGCCTCCTCGTGGCCAAATTCACCATCGTTGTCTTCGAGGCCTCTGCCTGCTCTACCAACCGTCTTACCCTCTCAATTTCCTGTAGACATATATCCCCTGCCTTCAGCCACTCCTCCAACTGCTCCCGTAACTCCTCATATTCCTGAGTTGCCTGAGCCACGTGTTTGTATATTCCCTATCCTTATTTCCCCCCGAGCCCACATCCCCTTGTCTCCCTCAGCGTTCTCCTCCTCCCATGCCTCACGCCAACATTCTGGCTGTTCCCGTTCCCCCTTTCCTTTGTCCCCCTCGTCAGACTTCTTCTCCTCCATCGCGATCCTAAAGTAGGGGCAAAAGGTTCCATGATCACTTCCGTGTCTCATAACGATACCCCCTATACCCCAAGTCCTTACCCCAATCTTTTCAAGTCCCACACCCCCTTCCAGTTCCCCTTCAAGTCCCCCAAACTCTATTTCCCCCCTTCCCCATGCTCCTTCAAGTTCCCCATATATCCCTCTACGCACTTCTATCCTGTGTCAGCATGTCCCTTCCCCAAGCCGTCATCAGGCGTGTGATATAGCCAAAATCTCCAGTAATCTCTCTCACGTAAAAAGTCCGTAAATACCCCCAAAAATTCTCCCTTTAGAGTTTGCGTGGTTCTGTCGTCTTTTGTCCGCTATATCCGTCGCCTTTGTCGCCCCCTTTTTGCGCCATGATGGCGTCGTCTTACCCCCTTGAAAAATCCCGCTTATCTTTCAAATTCCTGCCCCGTTTCAGGTTCCCCATATAGGCCACATCCTCCTTTTATACCCCCTTGAGTAGAAACCCGCCTGCTTGTCTCCTCATTCCGAAAAAGCGTCCCTCCTGAATCCCCTTGACCTACCGACATGTCCGCTCCCAAGCCATTCTGGTTCCATCACCTTCCTTTTGCAAATTCTTGCGAATTCATCCCCAATACCCTTCAGTTATGTCTACTCTCTCTTCTCCAGACACCCATGTCCCCAAATACTTCCTCTCCCGAACAAAACCTTTCGCCTTCTGTGTCCATTTCCATACCCCCTCAACCTAATTCACCATGACACATGAGCTCCCAGTCCCACAAAAACCCACCAAAAACACCATAAAATATCAACCAATGATGAAGCAAACGTATATTTGATATGTCCGGACAGTTTCGCATAAATTTTTTCATGTTTTGTGTGAGAGAGTACCCGTGACCCGAGGTTTGGTGTCATAGCAATCCACGCCCCAACACCAAACAAACCGAAAATTTAAACAACACACTCTCCCCATAAAACGATGTCTCTTACCTCTCTGTATGTATGTGTCTCGAAACCCAAGCCAAACATCCATACCCCATGAAACCCCGCATTCCCCCCCATCTTGAGCTGTGAGCTGTCAGAAGTCAAAACCCCTGCATCACAGCAACCCATGCCCCGCTACAAAACAGCTCGTGAGTAATCCCCCAGCTCAAGAAAATCATAGCACCTACCTGTTAGCATACCCCTGCGTGCAAAACATCTCAAGAAAAAGCATATATCCCCGGAAGCGCATCAGTAATTCCCTCCTTCTGCTTTTTCTCTCTACACCTCTTTCGGTCTAAAAATTTCCGAGGCACCGATGAAAATTTCCATACCCCGTTAATTTTATTAGCGACTCCATGGCCAGATTGTTACGGTAGTACGATATTTAATAACAGGTAACTGTACTAATTATAACGATATGAAGACTGTGGAATACCTAAACTAGCTAAAGTAGGGACTCCGTAGATTAGTACTTCAGACCAAGGATAACCGACAGACCGGAACGGTAAGTATTAATAATGCCATTATATACCGGGTGGGCCGCCGGCATAATGATTCCTAGTTTAACGTAACAGGTTTGTTTTTGTTTTCTACTAGTACTAGTACTAGTACTACATTTTCCACATGCATATGAGTTTTCCTAGTAACGGATTATGGCCAGAAAATCGCAGTACAATGGCAGGACCAAGTTATGCGCCATGCATAAAAATCACAAATTTAGTTGCAATTGACCTCGGCAGGGTTTTTTTGGACCATGCATATGCCCAAACCTTTAAAAAGAAAATCGGCAAGAGCTTTAAAATGTAATATTAATAATTTCACTCGAGCTCACTGTAGGCATCACCCCCCGGATAGCCGGTAAAAAGTACCCTTTTTCTGGTGTCAGGTGCACCTAGTTTTTTCCCATTATTTTCACTATCGTTTGGCCGGATTTGACCTAATGCCATTTTAACCTTGGTCTGTTGCCGTTTTCTTTTCGGCTTCACTGAGCTAATATAACGAGACATCATTCTCTTTTGGGGATTTGTGTCTGGTTGTATTACCGACTTTTTATTGAGCTATCTTCGGGGATTGTAACATTGGAGTCACCAGCACAAGGCTGATTTCTTTTCTGGCTTGTTTTTGGAACAGCAGAAAGAAAAATTGGACAGACCTATCTCTTCTGAGTAGGTGTTCCAAAAAACAAATACTCCAGCACATCCCCACACAGCTCTTTTTGCAAAACTAGACGTCTAGGCGTTTGTGAGTAGGTGTCTCAGTACCCTCTCCACAGCCTGTATCTGTGTCCTCACAAGGAGGCCAGACACCAGACCTCGTAGCTGTTCTTTTGTTCTCTCTTGAGACAGAGACAGAGTAGGTCAACAGACGTACAAACAAACGCTCACAGATACAAACAAACTTGAAGGACACGAGCGTAGTACTCTACCTTTCAAGTCTGTGCACTTTGTTGCCTCTCAAACCACACACATCAGAGTATTTTTGCAAATCTCTGACTGTCTTTCGACAATAGGTCTGAACAAGTGTCAGACGACAAGTCGACTTCTCAAGGAGTGCTTCTCTAGCTTTGACATTATCTGTACATAGGTCCTCGTACCTCATAACAGATACAACAACAAAAAGAGAAAAAGAAAAGAGGAGTGGAGAAGGAGATCAAATTTTCAGAGAAAGTCGTACAGATTACTTCTTTCTCACAAAAAAAAAAAAAAAAAAAAAAAAAAAAAAAAAAAAAAAAAAACATAAGACATAGAGGTGAGACGCTCTCTCTCTATACTGTCTTTTCGTTTTTTCTCTCTATTCGTTCCTCATAGACGAACAGAGCAATTACTGGGTAGAAACAACTCTGTCTCATCCGTATTCCTTCAGCATCCATGTCTACTAGGTCTGAAGACTGGCAGGAAGGAGGGGGGGAGAGTGAGCGAACCCCAGGAAACGAAGAGGAGTTCGTTGACTCTCATGCAGAAGGAGGAGATCTGGCACCTTCCTTTGACACAGGAGGAGCAGAGAATCAATTTTTTACTGCGCCTTCCTTTGACACAGGAGGAGCAGAGGAAGTCGAGGAGGAGCAGAAGGGAGGAGAGGAAGCGAGGTTTGTGGCCGAATATGGCAAACTAAGTAAGAAGGAGTTTGAGGAGAAGAAAGGGAAGGATGAGGCCTATAAATGGCTATACATTCCCCAAGAAATGCGATGGGGACAACCCTTGAAGAAGGAGGACATCTGTTACCCTCTCCCAAGGCAAGCTCTGCCTCTCGCAGAATTCCTCAGAGACGACGGTGCACAGTTACAGGTGCAACATGTCTCATTTGGGGACAATATGTCTTTACTGGAGCTACTCGACCTCTCATGGACAGTGTTTGAGTGTGCTATACTCTTTGAGTACCAGACTGGAAAGACTGTGCTGCCATGGAACACAAGAGCACTGGCTAGGTTGCTCGATCCTGGTCAGGACATTGATTCAATAAAGAGAGTGGAAAAGGAGTTTAAGTTCAGGAATCCAAAAGGACAGATCAATGTCATGGATGTGTCTCTGAAACTTATGGAGGCCAAGCTAGTGGACCTGGGTAAACTCCAACACACCCAGTTTGGCAGGGACCTTCACCCGGCCCTGAGGGAAATAGAAGGCGAAGCTGGAGGGGTGACGAGGATGAAGAAGCTGCATGCGGCCTTGGTGAAGGATGACGCATGGAAGAGGTGGGTCTTCACGAAGGATCATACGATCTTGGAGGGGACGGCCGCACCACCCCCCACCAATAAAGCGGGAGAGAAGGAGTTGGCGGAGAAGGCCTTGTTCCTTCGAAAGGCAGCTGAGATCCTGTCTTTTTTTCATCATGCCCAAGAGCTGTATATCAAAGAGCTAGCGGCTGAGAAAGAAAAGAAGGAGATGGAGGCAAAGATTGCATTAGCCAAGGCGGCGGGAACAAAGGGACCGAAATATTCCTCTGGATCTTATATGGCTCCCTCGGGCCGCTCCGCCCCGTCAGCCCACACAGCCCCTTCGGCCCCTGCGACTAGCTCAGCGCCTACCACTGTTATTGTCAACAGTAATGACAAAAAGGACAGACAGGCTATCATACAGGCCTTCCAAAAATATACAAAGTCCGATGCCACTGCTCTGACGCTGTATGCAGAGACAGCGAGTCAGAAGGACACGGATGCGAACCTTCGAGACAAGCTCAGAAGAATTGATGCTTGTATGAAGCAGCATCCAACGGACGAAACACAGGAGTATGAGGCGTTGTACACCTTGTTGGACCCATCAATCATCACACAAGGGTTTGATGTTGGGGAGTACAAGGCGATGAGAGCGGTAGAGGTGGCGGCTAGGAGAGCAGCCTCAGACCTGCAATGCACGGTGCCAGTTGCCGTCCTCTTGCAATACTTTAAAACTCATGGGTATCAGCACCTGTGCACTGGTACTTTGATTGGGTTTGAGATTTTTCAAGAGGTGAACGAAGGGCTGGGCATTGGCACGAGGTTGGCAGCGATCCTCACTGAGGTCAGCGCCAAGTACGGGCTCTTTTATAGCCGGAAGTCTATCATTTTGTACTTCCTGAGTGCTTTGTGTACACGACACCCGAGCAAGCTCGCAAGGATCATACAGTCCTGTCCGACCTTCACGGCGGTGAAGACGGCGGATTTTTTAGAAACGAATATATACGAGAGGACTGTAGCGGCTACTCCGCCGGGCGACCTGTTCAAGGAGGTGCTCGACGCGTGTTCCGAATTGGACACGGCCACCGAGTCATTCTCCAGTGCCGCGAC
Source organism: Paulinella micropora (assembly GCA_019918135.1). Taxonomy (NCBI): domain Eukaryota; phylum Cercozoa; class Imbricatea; order Euglyphida; family Paulinellidae; genus Paulinella; species Paulinella micropora. Next base: position 161,619 of record WBZZ01005259.1, read on the forward strand.
ACAGGGGGTTGGAGGTGCTCAAGCAGCACATGCAACTCGAACGGCAGGTCTCAAGAGGGGGAGAGATGATGAGCCGACGCCGTGCTACCGCTATTTTTCATACATGGCGTGTAAGCATGAGGCACAGAAAGGAGTAGGCAATTGCCTCTTCAGCCACGACTCTCTTGATGATAGGCAGCGAAATCTTTTCTTAGAGAGCTCGAAGGCATGAAAAAGACCATGTACGCCATGTACAAGAAGGAGTTGGAGGAGGGGAGGTGGAATGCGAATATGGTCTCGGATGCGGAGTTCCGGGAGGCCATCATTTACTTCCTTGACAGAATGAAGAGAAGTGAGAAGAGAGAGACATCGGGCCGATCAAAGGCGCCGACTAGAGGAGGAGGAGAGACGAGAGGATCGTCACGAGGGTCCCGAGGGACACCAAGAGGGGCGGCACCACGAGGACGAGGCTTTCGTGGAAGGGGAGGACGGACCCCAGCGCGCCCTCCCAGAGGACACGGATACTGGAATTATAGCACCAGTTCCAGCTCCAACTACCCCCAGCAAGCTTATACCGCTACGGAGGGGGGACGTCAAGACGAAGACACCGGCTCAGGTGAGCGTGTTGTCGTCGTAGACTGACGGGAGGAGAAGAGAGAGGAAAAGAAGAGAGAGAAGGAGATAAAAATTGTTCTTTTTAATCCTACAGTCACAGTTATGCCTACTGTTGCTGAACAGGATACGAACGGTTCCGTTCCTCCTAGACGTGAAGGTGAAGGCACACAGCCTCACAAGCCTCACGGTAAGCACTTGCTAGTTCATCCTTCGAGAGCTAATATGATAAATGATGCGAATAGGAAGGCGAAGAAGGCGATGGAGGAGAGGAAGCCGAAACCAAAGGCTAGGTCTCCTCCTACGAAGAAGCAGCGGACCGTACCCCCGCCAAAGGACTCAATAGTCTCTGCTATAGACACGAGTACACTCGGTGTACCAGACTCTGTCCAAAAGACACTCGAGATACCGGAAGCCCCGGAGACTCAAGAAGTTAAGTTGGCGGAAAAGGGGGGAGAACGAGAAGAGGACAAGGAACTTGAGCTAGACTCAAAACCCTAGAACGAAAAATTCATGTGCTAGCGGCTAGTTTACATAGACCAGACGCGCTATGCTACACTGACCTCTTTTGTGAAACTTTACAAACCACATTAAAAGTTGGTAATGATACGATGGCGAATATTAATATTGTCGGCCAGAAGTTTTCGAATAGTCACCGGACATGGGTGGACAAAAACATTAGAAAAACAAAGGGGACCCTAAAAGGGGTAGGCAGCCGTACGGAAATTACGGGCATCGTCACATTAATTTCCAAATTGAAATCCGGTCGAGTATATCGTGCGGACCTCTATGTTGTCCCCGATTACCACGGTTCAATCCTGCTGTCGTATGACCAATTGGCTACGATGGGGGCTGTGATCGATTGCGCCGCACGGCGGGTGATTTATGGAGTGAAGAATGGAGAGGAGGAGGATATTAATCCGATGACTGCTACTGACTCATACGAGGCTTTTGAGCTGAGTCTAGCAACGGAGAGGAAAAAGTTGGCCTTCGTACATGAGGCAACTGAAGCCTATGTACACCCCTATGTCACAGTGCCGGAGGAACTGACCTGGACCGACAATTGGGAGACGGAGATGCAGGCGTATACGGTTACGATTCCCGCATGGGACAGAAAGTCTATTGATGACTTAGTCGTAGCGCGTAATGAGGAGATAATATGTGTTGCGAAACAGTGCCCGTCGTTGGCCAGATTCGCAGAAGGTGGCGGGGCAGATGTCCATATTACTAATGGCTACTGTTACCATGCGAAGGTGTCAGATGAGAAGAGAGAGGCGTTTGTGCCAAGGAGGAAGGGGCGTATCCCCGATACTCCAGCGCATGACATTAAAACTTTTATCACGAACTTTTGGGGCGATGTGCCTACCTGGCCGCGCTCATTAACTGAAGTGAAAAAGTGTCTACGGACTCTATTTGAGAGTAACAAGCCGTATACTGTCATTCTGCCATACAATGAGAAGGCGATCTGGGCACAGGAGAAAGGACCGGCTTATTGGATCATCCTATACCTGTTCCTTCTCGCAAGCAACAGTTAGTGGTGGCTTGTCGACTCGGGTCTCGGGAGCAGAGCAGTGCTTACAAGCAAAAGCTCAGAGCCCAGGACAAGTTGAAATTGATACCTCAAGCTTTCACATGCTTTGATGGTTTCTACACCCGTAAGGCTCCGATACAATACGCGAACCTTATTGATATGCTTGTCGGGCTGGGTCATGATGATGAGCCGGACACAGTCACGTATGAAAGAACGGGACTAGACGATTTGTCCGAGGAAGATTTGAGTTTGGAGGAGGACTTAGCGCCCCTCAAGGAGCATAAGAAGATGTCGGAGGAAGATTTCCAAGCGGCGGCGCGGAAAATTTTAGAAGAAGGAGTGGGTTCGGAGAGAGAGAAGGCGTTTCTCAAAGCTAAGATGGAGGCGTACAGAGAAATTTTCGACCCTCCTCGGGCAGGTGGTGTAAAGTCGGATGACTTCACTGCTGTCATTTACAAGATACCGGGTGCGGAGCCATCTCCGGCACCACGGAGGGCAAATTTGAGCATACATGAGGCAAAAATAGCGGAGGAGAATGTGAGACAGTTGCTCGATGAGGACTTTATTGAGAGATCTACATCTCCAATTGTCTCTCAACCAAAAATCATCCCTAAGCCAGGAGGAGAATGGCGCTTGACGATCAATTATGCCCGTGTGAATAAGGTGCTAGAGGAAGAGAGAAATCCTCTGCCGACCTTAGAAGAAGGCAGAAGGGTGCTGCGGAATGCTAAATTCTATTCGGTCATTGACCTTAAGAACGGCTTCTGGCAGATGCCACTGGACGAGAAATCCAGATGGCTGACTGCATTCGTTGTGGGTATGGAAATATACCAGTGGAAGGTGCTTCCAATGGGACTCAAACAGGCCCCGGGGCTCTTTCAGAAGGCGATGCAGAAGATGTTGAGCGGTCAATATGACGACCAGTCGGAGGATGGTTTTATGAGAAGGAGAGGACAGAAGGCGGGAGAATATGCATTTTGTTACATCGATGACATCATCGTATACTCTAACACAATGGAAGAGCATATCGATCACTTGTCAGATGTCTTCAGGCGCATCGGAGCATTTGGCCTGAAATGCAACCTAAAGAAATGTCAGCTTGCCAGGACAAGTGTGACGTATTTGGGTTACGAGATTTCTCATAATAGGGTCTCGATATCGCGCGAGAAGAGGGAGGAGATCATGAATAGACAGTTGCCAAAGAATCGCACAGAGTTACACTCTTTTCTTGCGATGGCACAGTACTACAGCCAGTTCATACCCGATTGGGGTGCAACTCGGGCTAAGCTGGAGAAGATGATTGATTTTGGAGACTTTGAGAAGTGGGATGAGGAGGCTTTGCAGGCGTTTAATACGCTCAAAGATATCATTTATAAAGATCCCAAGGACGGCGGATTAGTACTTATGATGCCCGACTTTACGAAACCGTTCGTAGTCGACACGGATGCATCTAAGTTTGCGATTGGCGCGGTGCTGCAACAAGAAGATGAGGAGAAAAAGTTGCGCCCGATCATGTTTATTAGTAGAAAGCTGTGTGCGGCGGAGCGAAATTACTGCACGCGACAGAGGGAGGCGTTGGCAGTAGTATGGGCTCTCAAGAGGCTCAGAGAATACTTGTGGGGAGGACCTCTATTCACGGTTAGGACCGATCATCACAACCTTCTCTGGTTGATGAATCATGAACAAACCGGCCGTTTGGCGCGGTGGCAAGCTTTCTTGTCATGTTTCAATTTCACGATGGTCTACTTACCGGGAAAGCGAAACGTAGTCGCTGATAGCCTTTCCAGGCTAGAGTTTCAGTCGGAGGTGTCGGCTCTCGTATCATCAGTGGAGATGATGGACCTGTCCACGGACAAGGTATACGAGGTGAGCCACATAGAGGCGATGCAGATGGCAAGAGGCGTTCGTTATGACCGCACGGGTCTACGATATAGTCCTCAAGGCCCGGAGCATGGCATATGCTGTGAGGCGCATGTTCTCGAAGACGCTGAGTGGTCTTATGAGGCATACGAGAACGCGAAGGCGAATATAAAAGAAGAGGAGGAGACGACTGAGGTCTGTACTGAACCTCCACAGGAAAATCGAAGCGAGCTTGATGAAGACCCGGAGAGGGTAGGAGTAAGGTTGGAGGACGGTACTATCCATATCGCCTCGCCTACCGCGTGGAGGCAGCAACAGGCGACGGATCTGGAGTTCAAGGAGCTCATAACGTTATACAAGAACCCTAATGAGCTTAAAAAGACTCCACAGATCAAAGATCAGATGAAGGAGATGGCGTGGAGAGATGGGCTATTGTGGTACAAGGGCCAGCATGGCAAATTTGCATCACAGCCTGACAAATGGACTCTCTGGGTACCAGAGAAGTTGAGGCGCTTTATATATGTCGCAGCCCATAACTGCCCCTTACTGGCACATCCGGGTCGACAAAGAACTCATTGGTTCATAGCGAGGCGATTTTGATGGAAAGGGATGAAGGAGGAGATAGACAGGGAAGTGGACGCATGCATCCCATGCAAAACCACAAAGACACCGCTGAAGGCGAACTTTGGCCTGATCGGTACATTCCCGTTACACGCCGGGATGTTTGAATTTTTACACATCGATCATGTGGGACCTTTCCCCGAATCGGCAGAAGGGTACAGATACCTTCTTACCGCAATAGATCGAGCCACCAATTATGTCTGGGTTGTTCCTGTTAAGGACGCTACAGGCAAGACAACTGCGGAGGCTCTGATCGATAGGATTGTCTCGCAGATCGGAGTGCCTAGAAAGATATGTTCTGATCGAGGTTCTGACTTTAATAATGAAGTCATCGACAGACTATCTAAGTACTACGGGATGAAATGGCAATATGTTACTGCCTATAACCCGAGAGCGAATGGCAAGATCGAGCGGGTACATAGACCTCTCAAAGCCTCGCTTAAGATGTACTGTATGAAGAAGGAGAATCAGAGAGCCTGGGTGGAGGCAGCACCATCATTTGCCTTTGCAATGAACTGTCTACCCTCATTGGCATTAGGAGGAGCCAGGAGCTCAGTCTCGCCATATCAATTGGTTTACGGCCGAGAGCCTAATATCCCAACCTCACTTCTGCATCCAAAAGACACTTGGGCAGATGAGGATGAGTTGTTCGGGATGAGACTAAGAGCGAAGATGGAGGCGGAACAAATAGTTGCGGCGCACAGGGAGGCGGAGCGCAGAAAGACTGACGCACAAGGAGTGCGACAAGCGCACTTAGATCAAGTCCGTTTCCAGGTTGGGGATATTGTACTCTTGTACCATCCTCAAGTCCCTAAGGGGGTTAGCTCTAAGCTGTTTACCCACTGGAAAGGACCATACCAGATCATGGAACAGATGGGACCTCTGAATTATAAGATCAGGGGTAGAGGGAAGGTGCAGATTGTGAATGTTCGAAGGCTGATCAAATATGACCCCTTCTTACTTGAGGATGAATCCGTTGAGGAGGCGTTGAAACGGATGAAGGAGGACTTCAAAGAGGTACCGCCTATACAGAAGGAGGATACCTTAGAGGAGGAGAATGCCTATCGGGCACCTGTCACGGAGGAGGAGACCGAGAAGGAGAGTAAGGAAGACTCAAACCGCAAAAGCGGCGGGGACTCAGTCTAAAGCCCCCATAGTCCGCGGCGGTACGAAGGAGAAGTTCACGGAGGCGCAGAGGAGGAGAGCGCAAAACGATCTCATCTTCGACCAACCGAGGAAGGTGGCAAGGTCGACGCGAGCGACGGATGTCCATGGAGGAGGAGGGGAGAAGGACACTAACCCGAACGCGGGTAATGTGGACATTCGACATGTGCGATGGAAGGAAGGAGAGGCGATTACGGCCATCAAGTGGGTCCGAGACGCTTTTTATCTGTTGAGACCGGCAGAATCTCATGTTGCCGATGACACTCTCTCAGATCTTTATCTCATGCGAGCTGTGGCGGTCCCGCAGACTACACGGGCAGCACGGACATCGAAGAGATCCTTAGCAGCAAAAACGATACAACCGGTACTCCATTTTTGGAGAAGCATGGACCCTGTTGAGGATCCAAAAGCTAGACAATATTTACCGGTGTACAAAGACGCGAAAAATCTCGAGACATGGGATGATACTATTACCCTTCGAGACAAAGACCACACTGCGTGGACTATTCAGTAACTGCCTAGAGGAGTGCTTGATATTCCTTTTGACTTATCTTTGGGCGCCATCCCTAACAAAATATGGGACATTCTGGAGGAGTCGAAGTTTGACTTGACTTTTGTTGGCGGCCCGCCACCTGGCAAAGGGGTTCGCGCAAGGCGACGAAGGCAGTAAGTGACATTTTTTTCTTTTATCACGCGTCGGACATTGAAAGCTGCATGTGGATTAATCTCATAGTGCCCATGTCAGATCATGTCTTATTAAAATGTTTTTATACCATTGTTGTTACTTGGCATTTTTATCGCAACATATGAGTGCGAGGGTCAATCGGCAAATGGATACGACACCGTATAAGGGGATCGCTTGTGAGTTTAGCGATGGTGTTCCTGGTACGACCCTGCTTCAAGTATCCAGGGTGATGTTCTCAAAAAATGTTCTCATAGTAGACATATTAAATTTTTTTCTTTGGATATACTTAATATCGTCATACCAGCACAGTCCGTCTCTACTTGTGTCGGCATATCGCATGGTCGGGCTCACTCACCCCGGCTTTGGATATAGTTATTAGGTCTGGCCCCCTAGTACTATATTAAGGTAACCGATTGAATACAAGGGTATGTTATTAAACGACAATGTATTTACTGATCGGAAGTGTTTTTGGAGAAGGAGAAAAATTATAACGCTGCTTTTATTGCAATAGTAATACTATTTGTTCTTGACATACTGCCTCAGAATTAAGTTACGGGGGGGACAACAAGTGTGGAAGGAGAGTTTTTATTTACAAAAACGAGGCTGGAGATTTATAGTTGACTCGTGTCTGGCGTATGCGTTTTATATATCCACTGCCACCGTCTATCCGTGGGTTAATGCACTTAGTTGCGACACCCCGTAGCGTTTGTGCAGAAAAGAAATCAGCAATTATATGACGAAAATATTGCATATTTCCGTCATAAAAACGGGAAGGGGTACTGTAGGCATCACCCCCCGGATAGCCGGTAAAAAGTACCCTTTTTCTGGTGTCAGGTGCACCTAGTTTTTTCCCATTATTTTCAATATCGTTTGGCCGGATTTGACCTAATGCCATTTTAACCTTGGTCTGTTGCCGTTTTCTTTTCGGCTTCACTGAGCTAATATAACGAGACATCATTCTCTTTTGGGGATTTGTGTCTGGTTGTATTACCGACTTTTTATTGAGCTATCTTCGGGGATTGTAACATCACTTTAGCTTATTTCCATAATTACAGCTTTTCTAGATCTAGCTTTTATATATTATGCATAAAAGTGTTTGCTGACAGCTGGTGTATTTTTCTAAGGATTCCATAAATGATCCATTTATGTGATTTTTTTAGTGGTATAACTACTAGAACTAGTATAACTGCGCGATCAAGTAGTGACACTAACTAGTGATAGTAATCTAAAGGTAATTACTTGGTCCTGCCATTGTGCGGCGATTTTCTGGTCCGTTACCATGTAAACTCATATGTCAATTCTAGCAAAAAAAAAAAAAAAAAAAAAAAAAAAAAAAAAAACCGATTAAACTAGGAACAACAACAGCCCAAAACAGGTTTGGACACTTCGAAACCTGAAATTTATACATGGAAAATCCGGGAAAGGTCATTTATGCATAAAAGCGCACAATGAGAAAAGCCAAAAAGAGACTTTGAACCGGATTAGGAAACAACCTTCCGGATCGGAAATGCTCCGGAAGCAGTTTCTAAAACTAAAACTAGTAAGAAAAATTGTACTAAAAGCTCATTTAATCAAAACCAACGGTAATCACTTTTATGCATAAAAGCAAAAAGTGTTGAAAAACACAGACATTTTCACCACTTACTGCTTGACCTGCGATGCAACTGCAATCTTTTGAAAATTGTGCCAATTCATGTGGCATGTTTCGTTGCAAAAAAAACCTTCGCAGTGGTAACCATCGTTGACGGCACAATGACCGAGTGCCTCATTGTAGCAACCGACCGAGCAGGGCGATTTGTTCGATGCATCACCAGACGAAGACGACGAAGTTGATGGTTTGTGAAGAAGATGGTTGTCCATCTCACAGCTCACAACATCTCCAAGCTCGAGGTCTACCTCACCTTTGCAAGTAAAACAGCTCGAAACGCTGGATCTCTCCGAGCTTGCGCCAACGAATCCTTTTTCCTCCAGCTCTTTGTCAACTTCACCGGTGTCGACATCCTCTTCTTCTTCTGCTCCTTCCTCTTCTTCCTCTTCTTGGTCTGCTTTCTTCTTTCTTCCCTTGTGCTTCGGCGGTTCGTAAAACCGGCGCACGCGTTGCTTGCAAAACTCCACCTGGGCGCCATCACTTTCGATGCCAACCACGATCATGTTGGCTTGAAGGGCGCCGATTACTTCCGAACCCGATCCCATGCAGACGACCAAAACTGTGCGGCAGGAGAATGTCGGACAAAATGCGTCTCGCGAGTTCAGGAGGCTTTTCGAACACGTTGACGCGTTCTCCACCTTCATCATGACGTTGCTTCTTGGCCGGCACTCGAACAGTGTAGATGTTGTGGCGCTTGAGGGGGTTTTTGTCAAGGTTGAGAACGAAGGAACTCTGCTTGGGGTAAAAAGCTACAAGCAGCATTTCCACAGCTTTGATCCGCTTCTGAGGCGCGCCGACGTAGTTGTGGTTCTCCTTGTACCAGTAAACAGTTTCGATGGTCTGAAAACCAGTAGTGAGCAAAGCAACAGTTACGAAATTTGAATATCAAAAAGTCATGCAGGGATTAGATCTCGAAGCACACGGGTTGGTACGGTTTGCCTTCACGATGGCGGGACTTGGCGGCAGTGAACCACTGGTGAAGCTGTTGGGTTAAAGAATCAGGAATCTTGCACTGTTTCACAGCGGTTTTAAATAGAAATCCACTGTGGTGGAAAGGCTTTTTGCGCCAGTGCCGTTTTGAGCTCGGGGACGAGGTTCGTCAAACCTTCCCAGTCAGGGTCTTCCACGCTTCCTTTCATGTTGAAAACATCGACGGTCGAGGCCAGTGCAACGATGTCCTCCTTGAGCTTTTCCTCGCAGCACCACTTCTTCTGGGTAACCAAGAACTCCTTCAGGGTCGGAGCCACGTGCTTGAGCTTGCAGTGCTTCAGCGTCTCAACCAGGTCCCTCATTTCTTGCAACAGGCCAGGTTTGTCTTTGCGTACCCAGTGAAGCTCATGTAGACCCTCGATGACTGCTTTGTCCATGTCCTGTCGAATGGCCTTGCGCGTGAGCAGTTGCAACCACACTTTCCACAGGTCCCCCGTGTTGGAAGAAACGTAAGTCCACATGGAACCAAACGTCGCAGGCAGGATTGAACGGGAAAGGGCGAATTCTTTTTTCCAGCCAATCAAAAACTTTTCGATGGAACGCGGGTTGCGGGACTTAAGACGCGCGATGGCGGTCCAAGCCTGGTTGTGAGCAGCGATTGCATTTTCGCCGAAGGTTTTTTGCGGTGATCATGAGCGATTCGGTTTTCGAAAGCACCGAGCAAGCTGACAGCCCGACGACCTGGTTCATTCCATTTCACGAATCACAGCTTGGACATTTTGATTGTTTGCCAAAGCGGGTTCTTAGGGTCACCTTCGTGAAGACGCTGGATTGCGCTGGATGTGTGCAGTCCAACGAAAGCCTGCATGGGAAGCGAGCCATCCAGCATGTTTTTCTTCAAGAAGAGTTGCAATCCGTTCCGCACAGCCAAGGGGATGTTGTTCCAGTCGTCACCTTCAGGGTTGATTAAACCAGCGGCCTTCCATTTGTCCACAAACTCCTGAACGACCTCCTTCTTGCAGAATGGGGGAGGTACCAACAGCTCGTCGTCTTCCTAAGGCCCAAATCTTCCGTGTAGCCGACCTTGTCGGACTTGTCGCACATCCAACCGACCCATTCGATCTTGTCGTTCGGATGTTGGCTGGTGTAAAAATTTTTCATGAGCTGCAGGACATGCTCGTTGTCCAGCTCTCTGTCTTTCACCCTTGTGGGTGGCTTCAGCAATGATGGCAGGAAGAACTTCAACGCGCGAGTAAGTGAGTCCAGAGACAGTGGAGGTGGCTTCTTCAACAAGGGCCTTGGTGTCTGAACACAAGCAAAGACTTTTATGCATAAAAGCGACAAGTGAGAAATCTTCAAATCGAAAAATTACCTTCCCTGTACTTTTCCTCCTCTTTGGCCACTTTCTCCTTCTGACTTACATTCTTGGCCAGGGACTTCTTTCCCTTCATTTTTTTCTTCTTCTTTGAAGGAACAGAGGTTTCCTCAGGGTCAGAGGAAGGGGAAGACGCAGGTGGCTGTTTGCGCTTGAGGTTCGGAAGAGGGGTAGAAGCCTGGAGTGAAGGTTAAGATGAAGAAGGTGAAGATGAAGATGAAGATGAAGATGAAGATGAAGATGATGATGATGATGAAGTGAAAGGAGGAAAAGGGTTCAAAGGGTTTACAGGGGTGAGAGGAAGCGAAGCCTTTCTGCGAGCAGCTGGTTGCACAACAGGAGTCCCAGTGGAAGAACGAGTTCGTTGCGAGAAAATTAAACGGCTGTCCTCAGAAGCCTTGCTTGCTGGAGACTCTTGATTTGGTTCCTGCGTTTCCATGTCCTGGGTCAGAGTTCGCTTTGGCGGGGTAAGAACAGCGTCAGCAGACGACTTAGCGTTCAAGGAGGCTCGTCGAACCAAGTCGTTGAATGCTCCCTCGTCCTCGTCCTCATGTCGGATGGGTTCTCTGGCAGGGAGGCCTTTCCAGAACCAGAAGCCACAGCATGCGACGCACCGAACAAGGAGCCAAGGGGCTGCGTAGACTCTTGCTCAGCGAGTTGGGAAGGAGATACGAAGTCGTCATCGTCAGATTCCTAAGTCACATGTAGAACTTTTATGCATAAAAGGGTCACATGGGAAATTTCCATTATCAAGTGCTTTTATGCATAAAAGCTCCACATTGGCAATTTCCAATGTGTCCCTTTTATGCATAAAAGCAAAGCCCAGAACTACCTGGGCATCGGTGGCAGCCACCGTCGCGGACTGCTTAGCCAGGTCTTGGAGAAATTCTTTTGTCCTCCTGTTCAGCTGTTCTGCATGCAAAAATGGAATTCATAATTTGTTTTTTCAACCGCAAAAAACGGGGGAAAACACATGGACATTAAAAAAAAAAAACGAGACCACACATTCAAATCAAAGTAGTCCAACAACCAAGACATTTCAAACACACACACAAGACAAAAACAAGCACAAGTGAAAAGAGAAGAAGACTGACTGGTTAGTGCTTTGTCTGTAGCCCCCCTCACCAAGATGTCTTGCAACGACTCATCCAGGTCACATCCTGTGGCAGTTTGGCCTTGTTGCCCGCATGCAAACACTTGACCTCTGCGAGGGAAACGCGTTGTGCCCGTTGCTTGTTTGGATCAAACACACTCACTTGCCACATTCTGCCTGTTGGAGTACTAGTAGAACCAAACTTGCTGACCAAACCGAGGCTTGAGCCTCCAATCTTGGTGTCAGTCTCAACCAAAGGACTGTTCGAGACAAACAGCTCAAGCTTCTCACTTACCCACCATTGAAATGTTCAAACGCCTTGTTGATGCTCTTGTCAGACATCAGCTCAAAGTGACTTTGGAAAGTGTGGACAACACAGCAACGAAGCAAAACTGTCCAAAAAGACTTTTTTGCTCAAGCAAAAAAAAAAAACGATTGGCCTGAAGCAAAACCTTGTTTTTTTTTTCGAAATCATAACGAGGGGCCAGCCAATTCCATAAAAACAAAATGTTTGGGAAAGGGTCAATTGGTCAGTTCCAGACAATCGAACTTGAAAACGAACTGTGCAAAGTGGTTTTGGGCAGTGGTGGCACCAGAAAAATGTTTGGGTTCCGACCGTTTCTGCTTTTATGCATAAAAGCTTTACATTGGAAACCGCCAAAACGACTTTTGCGTACCCTGAATGGTGCCACTGATGCCTCAAATCACACTTGGGCCATTTATGCATAAAAGCTTACAGTGTAAAATCACCTTTTGAGGCGTTCCCAAACTTGATGTGCTTTTTGGAGATTCTTAGGCGCGGGTACCTTTCCTCACTGAGAAGCCACTTTGAAGCGATGGCGAAAGAGCTTCAAACCCTTCCTCGTCGACCAGACTGCATGGTGATCTGCCAAACTGACCTGTCTAGGTGATCTGCCAAAAAAAATGTTTGTCTAGGTGATTTTCTTGGTTTCGGATTCGAAGCATGGTTAAAAACCTTTGCTCCAGACCGACTTCATCGATTCTGGTCCAAAATGACAACTGTAAAAAATCAAGATGGGAGTTTTCGTAAGTTGGACAGCTTTCAGACCAGAACTTTGATTGGTGAAGGTAAAGAAGGTGTTGCATCTTTTTTTCTTTTTCATTATGCTTCAGCATGGACGACGGTTTGTGAAGTGGGAACTGGATCTTTGTTTGGAGCTGAAACATCGCGGTCTGAGTCGCCAAGGAATTCAAGTTTTGTCTGACGCGGGGAGAGTTTTACCTTTAAGGAGTTTCGATCGGCAGCGTAGCACTCGACTTCAAGAAATGGAAAAACAATTAAGGTCAAAACACGTGTTCCAACTTCAGTTTTTGCTGTTCATGATCAGAAAGCATGTTTGATCGTTCTGTCTCTCTTCCTGTTTGACAAAACCGGACTCGACGATGAAGTTATTTTATGCATAAAAGCACAGCATTTTGTTTTTCAAATGTGGTCCTTTTATGAATAAAAGGACAACATTGGAAAAGCCAAATGAGTTGTTTTTACACGGGAAAATTGATCACCCCTCGTCTTGCTTTGGGACGAATCGTTCATGAAGTGAATCTGAAATGGGTCGCCGTGCCACCGTGGTCGTCAACGAGCACCACTTTGGTTTTCCCTTGCATGTACAACTTCAGTGCATTTCAAGAACCCACAGCTTTAACTGCATGCATGAATGAACCAAATGTTCCGCTAATGTAGATGAAAACTTGGCCCGTAAGTGTACATGCTGTGCTTTGTCGGACAAAAGCAACTGTTACACAGAATGACTTGTTTTCTTCTTGTTAATTGAAGGCAGTTTTAGCACTGTGCAAGTAGTGTCAAGTCAGACATGTGTTGTCAGTTTACATGAACGATCCCTTTTGAAGGAACCAGGTGGGACTTTACTTCTACTTTGTTGGGTGAATTCGAAAAATGTTACATTCACTGACACATGTTACTGTGTTGCAAGTTTAAAGTCTCGAAATCTTGAGATTGGAAGCTTGTTTTGTCTATGACTTGTGCAGACAGGATGAAGCACGTCCAGACGTGCTGCGTTCAACTTGGTTCGAGAATTTTGCGACCAGTTTAAAGTTCAGAAATGTAGGTGTCCCAAGACTGGGAACTGGGCCGTACAATGATGGACTCTGGACTGTTGTGAGACAAATCGAGTCGAAGGTTGCCCGGTCCCCAAGCATGCTGATTGCTGCCTTTCAAGCAAATGCTTTTCCCGACGATTTGTTCAGCGATGCTGTTGTTGCACTTACACGAAGCCAAATGCAGGAACTTGAAAGCAACAACCCACACTGTCTGGACTTTTTCGAATTGTCTGCGTCCAAGGACTCAAACAGAATTCCCTTGAGACTACCCGAGCACCTTTCGACCAATGGGCCCCCCGGGCAACGAGGACACAGTGTTCAAGGGATTGCGGTTAGAAGACCAAAACATCGCTTGAAACAACGCTTTGATTCGCATGATGCAAAAGCTAGCGGCTGAGAGGAGAAGGGAAAACGCTGCTCATTACAAGTTGTACACCGTTGATTCAAACATTTACAAAAGAATGTTCAAATTAAGTTGTTGAGAAGCGTGTTGAGTTGTGAAACTGGTTTGTGGATGATTGTGTGTCTGTGTGTGTATGTTTGTTTAACTTTGCTCGTTTGCTTGTTTGTTTCGTTTTTTTGTTTGGTTTGTTTCTAGTTTGTTTGTTGCTTAGTTGGTTCGTCTTTTGTTTGCTTTGATGGATGGTTCAGGCCGTGTACGACCAGAGTGGTGGCTTTGAACACCTGAAGAGTTGGATGTGTGTTTTCATTGGTCACTGGCACATCCACAAGTTTCTTTGCATTTTGATTTGGCGAGAGTACAAGCGGCAAATCTTTGGTCCCTCGTGGCATGAATTGTTTCCATCCAAGAAATTTCGTACCAAACCACGTTTAAAAACCATTACCGCTGTGATGGCGTACCTTCGTCTGGCTTACCCGTACGTACGGGCTGACATCGTGGACACTTACAGTGACAACGCAACCCCACCAGCACAAAAGCAGATGTTCGGAGGACTGCTTTCGTTGTTTGAATGGTTCATGCCCGTGGTACACCTTCGCCTTTCTTTCTGCACTTGAATTTGGTCTTTGCATGAACAGGCGCAGGACCTTGGCTGTGATTTGCGAAAACATGCCTTCTCAAGTTTTTGTGTACCTTCACAGATCACTGCACGTTCTTCTGCACTTCAAACCGAACGAGTACACTCATGGTTTGTGCATGCACTTGTTGATGTTAAACTACTGGCGTCATCACAATCATCCGGCATGGAAGGCTTTTCAGCATGACCCCCGAATCTTCTCTGAGGAGAAGTGCGAAGCCAACCTGAGCACTATAGCGCGACATTCCTTGTCGGACCCCATGCGTTTTGATCTTCAACATGTGGAGAAAACATTGATGCTGGTAACCAACAGTAGACACAATCTTCATGAAAGTTATGGGGACAGTGGCGCACAAAAGATCCAGCCACGGGGACCCGAAGTTAAAATCGCGTATAATGTTTTGTTGGAGCTTGTAGACAAGATTAAGCTCGGCACGGCAACCATGTACCCTGTTGGTGCTGCTCAAGACTGGGACTCACAGGATGAGATGAAAAACAAGCACCGTTGACCTCAAGCTGCAAGCGTTCATGAAAGTCATGCCAAAGCTTAAACAAAACGTCCTTCGATGTCGGCGCCTCACTGTCTTGAACTGGCTCGTAACTGTTCGGGCGGCGATCGAGGACGGCGTAGTTGACGATCCAGACGAAAACAGTGAAGGAATCGGGGCACAGGATCACGGGAATCACCAGCTTGCTCGAGCTAACAGCGGTGTGTCATCGGCGGGGTCGTCAAGCCAAGGTTCGGCGCATCAACAGCAAAATGAAAACAAAGGAAATGCAGCAACTGGCAACTCTGCAGCCCGGCCCCCCCCACATGTTGCCTCGTAGGCGCCGGAGGCCCCTTGAAGGTGATGATGGACAGGTACAAGAAGAAGGGGACGAAACTGAAGGGATTGCAAACAGTGTCACCGAGTTCACGTCGGACAGCGACAATGAGGATGATTCTGATGCATGGCAGGAATCTGATTCTAGCCAGCACTCATGATCAGGTGCAATCCCTGCGTCCGCCCGTCCGAGCTGCTGCACGAGCAGCAAGAGGAAACACTTGGATGGCACGCTTACGACACTGATTCAACTAGTTCTAGGCGTGACCATGCATAGTAATTTCTTGACTTAGTACTTTTTTGTAGAAATTAAACAGTAAGTGCTAGTGTTTGCACAGTCTGTCCAGTGAGTGTTTGAACATTTCCGGCAAGGACAGGAAGTGTCAGTTTGTACTCCCGGAAACTCATCCGAAGTAAGCAAGGGAATCATTTTTACTCGGTCCT
>WBZZ01005259.1:185000-187128 GCA_019918135.1 Paulinella micropora
TCATGACAACAGAAGCAGCGAGGGGACATGCCACTGACCAACTTGCTGCGGTACAACCGAAGGCGGTTGTTGCAGCTGAGCAACCTTCTCCGAAGCAGATTATAATGCGCATCAAGGGCTACCCATCTTGGGAACTCCTTAGTTCCAAAGACTTGTCTTAGGATGACTCGCAGGCCATCAGTAAGATCGCTGCCTGCCTCTCGCTTGTCCCACATCAGTTGCTGCACCATCTTGACGTCCTGCTGAAGGGCCCACTTGTCCACAGTCGAACACCAACCCTCGAGGTCCTTCTCTGAGCTATTTAGGAGCTCCTGAAGCCCTTGTTGTAGATCCATTGAGTCCCTGATAGCGCCTTCGGCCTCCGCAGTCCAGTCGGATTTGACTTGAGATGCGATGACAGGAAATCGCTTCTCCGGTAGAACACGCAGCCGTCCATAGAACTTCAGTTGCGCCGCCCGCCGCAAACGCTCCGCACTCAAAGAGCGCGCCAGAAAGAGTGTAATCCACTTGCTTGTCTTAGGGCTGATGCCGAGAATCATCCTCATGGGGCGCAGCATTGCTGCCTCCAGCTTGGTGAGCTGCGATACGGGGGCACGCCAGACATCGAAGGCGTACTTCAGCTTGGCCCCCACAAGTTGATTCCAGCACATGAGACGATACCTAGCTTGTATCTCACCTGCACACCACAAAGAGTACCAACCTGCGGTGGCGACTTCAGTGACACGCGTAGCCCGCAGGGCCTGCTCCTTCCACTTCAGGTCGTCGGTGATAACCACTCCCAGGTACTTGTACTGACTGGTGACACAAAGCTTCTTGCCGCGGAACCACACCACGGGCTCACCTCGCTCCCTGATACTTGGTCGTTTCGCCTTGCTCGACGTGTAAATGGGCATGATTTCCGTCTTGCCGGGCTTCAAGTTGACTTCCAGCCGGTAATCTTCCGCGAACTTGGCCACAACATTGACCATCTTCTGGAGCTCGGTGCGACTGTGAGCGATGAGGGCCACGTCGTCCGCGTATAGAAGTGCCTTGATGTCGTTCAGCCGCTTCACATCCGTGATCTTGAGGGCACTCGCCAGCCGATCACACAGCTCATCCATAAAGACGTTGAAGAGTGTGGGAGAAAGAGGGGACCCCTGTTGGACGCCTACACCCTCCAGTACTTCGGGGGTGAGTGTTCCATCAACTAGCACTTGCGACGAAGTCTGCTCGTAGCACCTGCGTAGCGTGCGCCAGAACTTGCCCCTTACACCCAGCTTCCAGAGCCTCTCAAATAGACCATCTCTCCAAACAGACGGGAAAGCCTTGCGTAGATCGACGAACAGGACATACGACTCCCGCTTCTGCTGCTGACGCCCCTTCAACCTCTGCCAAAGGGTAACGACCTGATCCGTAGTGCGACGCCCCGGGCGGAAGCCTCCCTGCTCTGGACGTAGCTTATCCGGGCCATCCACGAAGAGCGTTAGACGAGTAGCTAATAAGGACAGATACAGCTTACCAAGGCAACTAATAATCGAGATATCCCTCCAGTTGTCAGGATCCGTAGGATCCCCACCCTTGGGGATATTGACGATGATTCCCTTGCCCCAAGCTTTTGGAGTCCTCTCGGCTTCTCGAATCCAGTTGAAGTACTGCGTTAAGTAGCCATTGATGTAGGCGCCGCCATACTTGAGCATCTCGTTCTTCACTTTGTCCTCGCCACAAGCTTTGTGGTTATTCAGGGCACGTTGCCTTGCAAGGACCTCCTCTTGCGTGAACGGCTTGTCCAGCTCTTCGCAAGTGTCTTCACCTTCTTCGTGCTCCTTCATAGCCCGGGCCACCTCATCTCTGAAGCGATCGTTCCAGTGGAACTGCCGCTTAGCTTCGGCTTCCTCCCACTCCAGCGAGCCTGCTTCTGCACAGCACTCCACCACAACAGCCGCACTTGCCGGATTTTCCCGTGGCTTCACCGAATTTTTCCGAAATTCCTCCCACCGAGCGACCTTTTCCGGCAGCGTACACGCCAGTGAGCCATCCTCCCTTTGCACCGGCGCGGAGACCTTCGTTCTGCGTGCCCCGCCAAGCCGCTTCGCGAGTAGCTAAAAGCGCTTTGAGGATTGCTCGCGTTGACATTTGACCGCTTCTTCCA
>WBZZ01005260.1:0-7500 GCA_019918135.1 Paulinella micropora
AAGCGCATCGCAAACCATCCTTTCAGGTGCTGGCGCAGCCCCTAGTTATTATTATTATTATTATTATTATTATTATTATTATTATTATTATTATTATTGGACACCGTGATAGCCCAGTGGTCAAGTTCTACCATCTGGGACCTGTCGCCAGTTCGATTCCCGTCGGTGCCACCAGTATTTTCATTGAACATACCGCTCCGTCTGGACCAGTATTTTCATTGAACATACCGGTCCGTCTGGAAGTGTTGGAACTGCCCTTGCGGGGGTGTCATTAGAGCTTATCGTCAATTCTTCGTACTCCCCTCACGGGTGAGACGATGGAGGCGCATGTGCAGAAATGCATCAGCCATTGACAGAGAAGCACTATTATTATTATTATTATTATTATTACTATTGGACACCGTGATAGCCCAGTGGTCAAGTTCTACCATCTGGGCCCTGTCGCCAGTTCGATTCCCGTCGGTGCCACCAGTATTTTCATTGAACATACCGATCCGTCTGGACCAGTATTTTCATTGAACATACCGGCCCGTCTGGAAGTGTTGGAACTGCCCTTGCGGGGGTGTCATTAGAGCTTATCGTCAATTCTTCGTACTCCCCTCACGGGTGAGACGATGGAGGCGCATGTGCAGAAATGCATCAGCCATTGACAGAGAAGCACTATTATTATTACTATTATTACTATTATTAGTGGCACCGCGATAGCCCAGTGGTTAAGGTCTACCATCTGGGACCTGTCGCCATTTCGATTCCCGTCGGTGCCAGTATTTTCAAAGGATATTTTCTTTGAAAGTATTGGTCTGTCTGGAAGGCTTGGAGCTGCCTTGCAGGGGTGTCAGTAGAGCCTATCGTCAAATCTTCGTACTCCCCTCACGGGTGAGACGATGGAGGCACATGTGCAGAAATGCATTCGCCATTGACTGAGAAGCACTATTACTATTATTATTATTATTATCATTATTATTATTATCCCTGAAAGGTGTTGGTGAAGGGGGTGGGGGGTTTGGGGGGAGGGGGAAAATGAAAATTGTGTAATCCCCCCCACCCCCCACCCCCCCACCATTTCCGCACCCCTGTCGGAATAAATCATGGTTTGTGTGAACCAGGAGGAGTTGGGAGCTCATATTTGCAGGGTGGCTAACCCCAGACTCAATGTTGATGCTGATATGATTTTTGGAATTCACGCAAATATTTGCGTTAGGGGAGTGTCCTGAATGCCAAAATTCCTTGTTTTTTTTGGCTATTTTCTGCTCTCCCATCGGAATAAATCATGGTTTGTGTGAACCAGGAAGAGTTGGGAGCTCATATTGGCAGGGTGGCTAGCCCCAGACTCGATGTTGATGCTGATATAATTTTTTTGGAATTCACGAAAAATATTTGCGTTATGGGAGTGTCCTGAATGCCAATTTCCTTGTTTTTTGGCAGTACTTGCCGGTGCCTCCGGCGATTGACTCGATGTTGATGCTGATATAATTTTTTTGGAATTCACGAAAATATTTGCGTTAGGGGAGTGTCCTGAATGCCAAATTTTCTTGTTTTTTGGCAGTACTTGCCGGTGCCTCCGGCGATTGAACGTACGCTGTCGACGGGGCAGTTTGGGTCCGGGGGGCCCTCCCCCCGGGAACCCAAGCCCTGTGATTTTACGTACCCGCTCTGGTCGCGGGTGGCACTCACACCTGAAAATTGAGGTTTTTTGCCACCAGGCGCCATTTGCGGCACCTCCGGCAATTCAACGTACCCTGTCGAAGGGAAAGGGGGCGGGAGGGGGGTGGGGGGGGTCCGGGGGGCATCCAAAAAGTGATAAGAAGTGGGGCTGGCGGGGTTTGGTGCGCTTCGCGCACCGGTAAACCATCCTTTCAGGTGTTGGCGCAGCCCCTAGTTATTATTATTATTATTATTATTATTATTATTATTATTATTATTATTATTGACACCGTGATAGCCCAGTGGTCAAGTTCTACCATCTGGGCCCTGTCGCCAGTTCGATTCCCGTCGGTGCCACCAGTATTTTCATTGAACATACCGGTCCGTCTGGAAGTGTCGGAACTGCCCGTGCGGGGGTGTCATTAGAGCCTATCGTCAATTCTTCGTACTCCCCTCACGGGTGAGACGATGGAGGCGCATGTGCAGATTTGCATCAGCCATTGACATAGCAGCACTATTATTATTATTATTATATAGACACCGTGATAGCCCAGTGGTCAAGTTCTACCATTTGGGCCCTGTCGCCAGTTCGATTCCCGTCGGTGCCACCAGTATTTTCATTGAACATACCGATCCGTCTGGACCAGTGTTTTCATTGAACATACCGGTCCGTCTGGAAGTGTTGGAACTGTCCTTGCGGGGGTGTCATTAGAGCCTATCGTCAATTCTTCGTACTCCCCTCACGGGTGAGACGATGGAGGCGCATGTGCAGAAATGCATCAGCCATTGACAGAGAAGCACTATTATTATTATTATTATTATTATTATTGTGATAGCCCAGTGGTCAAGTCCTACCATCTGGGCCCTGTCGCCAGTTCGATTCCCGTCGGTGCCACCAGTATTTTCATTGAACATACCGGTCCGTCTGGAAGTGTTGGAACTGCCCTTGCGGGGGTGTCATTAGAGCCTATCGTCAATTCTTCGTACTCCCCTCACGGGTGAGACGATGGAGGCGCATATGCAGATTTGCATCAGCCATTGACAGAGAAGCACTATTATTATTATTATTATTATTATTATTATTATTATTATTATTATTATTATTATTATTATTATTATTATTATTATTTAGGGAGTACATAGGCCATTGGTCCTTTTCAATGGGCTGATTGGTATAAAGCTCCTAGAGTAATGTTCTATGCCGTCACTTCCTTTATTCCACCGATTGGTGTGGAGACTTTCCTTATGGAATGGAGGACTGGATGCACATGGCCTTTTGGCTCAGCAATTGGCAGGAGATACATACATTATTATTATTATTATTATTATTATTATTATTATTATTATTATTATTATTATTATTATTTCAAGTTCTACCATCTGGGCCCTGTCGCCAGTTCGATTCCCGTCGGTGCCACCAGTATTTTCATTGAACATACCGATCCGTCTGGACCAGTATTTTCATTGAACATACCGGCCCGTCTGGAAGTGTTGGAACTGCCCTTGCGGGGGTGTCATTAGAGCTTATCGTCAATTCTTCGTACTCCCCTCACGGGTGAGACGATGGAGGCGCATGTGCAGAAATGCATCAGCCATTGACAGAGAAGCACTATTATTACTATTATTACTATTATTATCATTACTATTATCCCTGAAAGGTGTTGGAAGTAGGGGGTGGGGGGGTTGGGGGGAGGGGGAAAATGAAAATTGCGTACCCCCCCCCCCCCCCCCCCCACACACACACACAAACACACACCCGTCCACCCCCCACATTTCCGCACCCCTGTCGGAATAAATCATGGTTTGTCGGAACGAGGAGGAGTTGGGAGCTCATATTTGCAGGGTGGCTAGCCCCAGACTCGATGTTGATGCCGATATGATTTTTTTTGGAATTAAGGGAGTGTCCTGAATGCCAAAATTCCTTGTTTTTTTGGGAGTACTTGCCGCTACAAATGAACGTACCCTGTCGACGGAAAAGGGGGGGTCGGGGCCAGCCCTGCAATTGTACGTACCCATTTTGATCGCGGGTGGCACTCAAACCAGAAAATGGAGGTCTTGTGCCACCAGGCGCCGTTTGCGCACACCAGGGAGTTAGCGGCTGATATTCGTTGTATCTGACACTTCTTGATGAGTTTTCTTCGAAAATATAAAAACCAATGCGCCGGGTGGCGTACACACCGGAAATGTGAGGTTTTGCGCCACCAGGCGCCGCTCGCGCACAACAGAGGGAGTTTGAGGCTGTTGTTTGGTGTACCCGACACCTCTCGGTGCGCTCTCTTTGGAGATCCAAAAGTTTTGGTGCCGGGTGGCACAAAAACCAGAGATTTTAGGTTTTTTGTGCCACCAGAGCTTACACTTGTCTGCTGATACTTCCGACAATTGAACGTACCCTGTCGACGGGGAAGGGGGGGGGGGGTCCGGGGGGCCCTCCTCCAGGAACCCCAGCCCGGCAATTGTACGTACCCCACGCGAATTAGCCGGCACCAAAATGAATGGCTGAGAATGTTCCAAGGCTCTAAGAATTGTGCCGGAAGGCAAATTTGCCGGCACCAAAATGAAGGGGTGAGCTTGCTCCAAAGCTGTAAAAGTTGTGCATGTCAGAATGAGAGGAAAAGCGACTTGGGAAGAGGAGGGGGGGGGGGGGGGGGTGCGTTCGCGCACCGCAAACCATCCTTTCAGGTGTTGGCGCAGCCCCTAGTTATTATTGCTACTGCTATACTATTACTATTATTATTATCATTATTATTATTATTAGGGAGTACATAGGCCATCGGTCCTTTCCATGGGCTGATTGGTATAAAGCTCCTAGAGTAATGTTCTATGCCGTCACTTCCTTTATTCCACCGATTGGTGTGGAGACTTTCCTTATGGAACGGAGGACTGGATGCACATGGCCTTTTGGCTCAGCAATTGGCAGGAGATACACTATTATTATTATTATTATTATTATTATTATTATTATTATTATTATTATTATTATTATTATGATAAGCAGTAGTAGTAGTAGTAGTAGTAGTAGTAGTAGTAGTAGTAGTAGTAGTAGCAGCAGCAGCAGCAGCAGCAGCAGTAGTAGTAGTAGTAGTAGTAGTAGTAGTAGTAGTAGTAGTAGTAGCAGTAGCAGCAGCAGCAGCAGCAGTAGTAGTAGTAGTAGTAGTAGTAGTAGTAGTAGTAGTAGTAGCAGCAGCAGCAGCAGTAGTAGTAGTAGTAGTAGTAGTAGTAGTAGTAGTAGTAGTAGTAGTAGTAGGTAGGAGTAGCAGTAGTAGTAGTAGTAGTAGTAGTAGTAGTAGTAGTAGTAGTAGTAGTAGTAGTAGTAGTAGTAGTAGTAGTAGTAGTAGTAGTAGTAGAGGTAGTTTTATGCGCTATCTGGATGCAGCAGGAGCGAGTGTGCTGTGTGTGGGTAGGTGACGGGCTACAACATTCACCGGCACATGTCTCAGCAGCCGCAGTACACCATCACCCCATACTATACACGGTGTCTCTCTCTCTCTCTCTATATATATATATATATATACATATATATATATATACATATATATATATTTATATATATATATATATCTTGCCCAGTCCGCCTGCTTTGGGCTGCGAGAGAGCCACCCAGGTCCAGCGTGACCTGGCCTGGGTGCCAAACCCGAGTTTATCCCCCCCCCCCCCCCCCCTCCCTCCAGCGGGTGCACGTTGTTGCACACGTGTTGTTTGCGTTTTGTCCAGGATCATCATGCTGCCGCTGCTGGACTCCTTGATCGTCGTGCTGGGTCTGAGCTCGCTGCTGCTGCTGCTGCTTGTTGTTGTTGTTGTTGTTGTTGTTGTTGCTGTTGTTGTTGTTGTTGTTGTTGTTGTTGTTAATGCTATTGTCTCGCCAAGCCTCTGCGGGCTCTGCTGCTGCTGTATGCTCACCTGCGACCACTGCGGTGCTGTGTGGCAGCGCTGATGAACCCTGACCTGTACGACTGGTTTCTGCCCATCAAGACGCTGGCGGAGGGCCTGTGCATCAACCAGTGCCTCTACCTCTTTCTGCACTTGGCAGGTCTGTTCCTTCAATGGAGCTGTGTTGTGTGTTTGTGTGTGTGTGTTTGTCCCCAAGCATGCCGCACCCCCCCCCCCCCCTACCCCCCCTTCTCCTGGTAGCTCCTGTCTGTTCCGATTGATTGATTTTGACTGATCGATCGATAGATTGGTCGATTGATTGTCCACGCCGCGCTACTAGACCGCATCATACATGCATCTGTTATTTATGTCTATGAAAGTAACGTATTTTTTGCAGGGAAGAGACCAAGGTACAACCGCACTTTCAGATTGCCTATATACACATACATGGGCATTTCATCTGTATATCAGTTATTTGTTTTCTGTGCTAGTAGCGTTTGTTGTTGGCTTGTGTGCAGGCTTGGCGGGGGGCAGCGATGCGCAGCGCCGTCTGCGAGAGGTGCGCGCCCACACAGACAGACAGACAGACAGACAGATCCAGCTGCTCTGCCATACCTGTTGTCGCTGCTACTCTGTCCTGCCTGTGCTATCTGCTACTGTGGTGCTGTGGTGTGGTATGCTGTGGTTATGGTGGGTGGCAGGTGGCTGTCTGCTGTGTTGTGCTGTTGTTGCTTGGCGGGCCGGTGTGTGTGTGTGTGTGTGTGTGTGTGTGTGTGTGTGTGTGTGTGTGCTGGTATGGTGGTGGTACGGGCTTTGGTGTGGTGTGCTTCAGGTGGTTGGCAGACTGCTGCTGCTGCTGCTGTGTGTGTGTGTGTGTGTGTGTTTGTGTGTGTGTGTGCTTATGTGTGCTTGTGTGTGTCTGTATGTGTGTCTGTATGTGTGTCTGTATGTGTGTCTGTGTGTTTTGTGGTGTTGGTTCGCAGGCGGTTGTGTATGTGTTTGTTTTATGGTGTGTTGGCTGGCAAACGTGGGCGGTGGTGATGATCATGACGATAACGATGATGATGATGATGCTGCTGCTGCTGGCTGGCAGGCTTTGGCGGCGGTGGAAGCTGCCTTGGTGGCCGCTAATGTGATGATGATGATGATGATGATGATGATGATGGTGATGATGACGATGACGGTGATGACGATGATGATGCTGCTGATGACGCTGATGATGCTGATGTTGGTGGCTATGACGATGATGACGATGGCACAGGCTGGGGTGGCGGTTGAAGCTGCCCTAGTGGCCGCGCGGGAAGCAGGCAGCAGGTCAACGTTGTGTGCTCGCATGTATGTATGTCTGTATGTATGTATGTATGTAAGTATGTATGTATGTATGTATGTATGTGTGTGTGTGTGTGTGTATGTACGTACGTACGTACGTATGTACGTACGTACGTACGTACGTATGTACGTATGTACGTATGTATGTATGTATGTATGTATGTATGTATATACGTATGTATGTTTGAACTGAAATATGTATGTATGTGTGTATGTATGTATGTATGTATGTTTAGCAAAGGTCCCGTCATCACCATGCCCGCTCCCGACCCCTTCGGCCTGCAGGTCAAACTATCTATCTATCTGTCTATCTATCTATCTATCTATCTATCTATCTATCTATCTATCTATCTATCTATCTATCCCTGTGGCAACTACAGCCTGGGTTCAGATCTAACTATCTCCTATATTGACGGTTTTGTGTCCGCCGTTGATCGCGCGCAGCGCAGGGTAAACTCCCGACCGGGGCCGTTATGTAAAGGGTTGAGGAAGTCAAGGTTGTAGAAGGTCACTCACAACGAGCGTGAACTCCTGAAACCTTGGCTTCTGCCCATCATCTCTTTATGGCACGCGCCCATGGGGTAGTCTTTTAGTGGTTGTTCCGTACAGTTCCAGGGCTCGGCTACCTTTCTGCTTGAACTGGGCACGGGCACCAACCCG
>WBZZ01005260.1:12500-27500 GCA_019918135.1 Paulinella micropora
CACGCTGCTATCTTTCTCCTTCATAAAGACGGCGATCCACTTCAGGCCTCAAACTATCGTCCGATTGCTCTGACAAACTGCTCGGGTAAGGTATTTTTCTCTCTGTGGTCAAAACGATTGGAGAGTTTTTTACTGGATAACAAATACTTTGACAGAGCGAAACAAAAAGGTTTCCTCAGTAACGTTGCAGGATGCCCCGAACACATTGCTGCAACAAAGGCTACCATCAGAAATGCAAAAGATCACTATCGCCAACTGGTCATAGCATGGATTGACCTAAAAAACGCTTTTGGAAGCGTAAATCACAACTTGATCCAGTTTGCTCTCTGGTGGTACCACGTGCCCCCTATGTTTGCACGCATAATCTTCTTATATTACGAACTCTTGGTAGCCACAATCGAAGGGAAAGAATGGTCGTCAGAACCCTTTGTTTTTGCTGTGGGCGTCTTTCAAGGATGCTGCATCTCTCCTCTCCTTTTCAATATAGTTTTCAATTTACTACTTGACCTCCTATCATCCTTGACCAAAAACAACGGATACCACTTCAAACACAAAAACTCAACGGATGAAATAATCGTGCACGAAGCTGCCTATGCTGACGACCTCAAACTACACAGCCGATCCACGAAACACTGTCAATCGTCCATCAACATGATAGACAAATTTCTGACATGGACCAGAACAATGGCCGCGAAACCGCCCAAATGCAAAAGCCTTGCTTTCAAATATTGGACTAAAGCCGATGACCGCAAGGGTTTCAAACGATTAATACCGATATCGTTCCCACCTTTCGACCCCGCCCTTACTATTACTGGCAAACCAATTGACTTCATCGCTGACAAGCCTTTCAAAGACCTCGGATGGATTGTCTAGCATGACCTCAGCGAAAACGAACAACGAGCAGAAATCCAAAAGAAGTTCATTCTATCTATGCAAGCCATCGATAGCTGCTCGATCAATGGTTTTATGAAACTTTGGCTCTACCAACATTATGCTGTCCAGTCACTTGCCTGGCCATTTCTCATTTATGACCTCTGCTTATCTTTCGCCAAAACCCTTGAAAAATTGCGACCCGCTTCCTCAAAAAATGGGCCAATATCTACAAAAGAGCTCTGGTCTCTTGCCTTTACCGCCCACGCTCGAAATTCGGTCTACAGCTCCAGTCCATCGTCTCTTTTTACCAGCGACTTCAAATCAACCGTGCTCAAATGCTGAAGTACTGCCCAGATAAACACCTCTCGTCCATCTATGCGATGAACCTGACGAAACACGAAACGTTTCGAACTATCTGGAAACCAGAGCCTGTGCTCGAAAAGCTTGAGGCACAAGTTGATTTTGAATTCAAACATCGAGGCCAATCCGATCATCTCGGACTTGGCCATGGTCGCTATTCAAAAGAACATTCCATCACAGACCGCAAAGACAGGATTTTAGAATTAGCTGCTGAGACAATACTTGAGACAACCACAGTGCATGATATGGACAAAGCCATGCAAGGGTGCTTTCTTCGTTTTGAAGACGCATGCCCCTTTGACCTCTTCTGGACTCGCCTCATCGGAACCCGTAATCCCCGTTTAATCTCTTGGGTCATCAACGCAAGCACAAACTCGGTTATTACCCCCGACCTTAGACGTCTGTGGGGAATCATTCCCAACAACAAGTGTGCTCTCTGTTCTGGTCAAGCACATTTATGTCACATCCTCTCCGGTTGCCATGTTGCCCTCAAACAAGGCCGTTATACCTGGCGTCACGACTCTGTGCTCTGCACTATTGAAGCTCCCCTTCAAAAACACATCGAGAGCCATAACAAACGCTCCCCTATAGACCAAAATGAACCAAAGTCTATGTTTGTGAAAGAGGGCGAGCAGAAGCCTAAGGGGCAGTCATTTCATCGTCCATCTCTGCTCGACACCGCAAACGATTGGCAGCTCCAAACTCAATACACCGGTTCTGAGCAAGCCTTTCCTGTCCACATCTGTGTCACTGACCTCCGCCCCGATATTGTTGTCTGGTCATTGTCTAACAAGAAGTGTATACTGATCGAACTCACGTGCCCGGTCGAGGAAGACATCCTTGACGCACGAGCCTACAAGACCAGCCGATACAATGGGCTCAAATCTCAAATCGAGGACAACGGATGGACCTGCCACCTTCGACCAATCGAATGCGGGGCTCGCGGCATGGTATCGTTCTCTGTTCATCGATGTTTCCGCGCCTTGGGTTTTTCCCATCCCCAATCCAAATCCTTTTGCTTCAAGCTATCGTCCTACGTAGCTCGTTGCTCTTTTGCGATTTATCGCTCCTGTGCAGTCAAAATTGGACTAATCTTCCTCTAGTCCGTATCGGTGACTGCATTCCGTCATAGCCGTCCAGTGTTGCATACCCCGGGCTAGGTCCCTTCGAGGGTTTAGGCCTTATACAATGTCATCATTGTAGCTTGCGCAAGCTTACGGTGCTCAAAACACTTGGACTAACGGCTTCCTTTTCTTTCTCTTCTTCCTTATCCTCCCACTCTCCATTCCTAGATTGCCTTTTTCTTAAACGTCCTTCCTCCTCTTCTTTTTCCAGAACACAGTCTACCCGTGATTCCCATCCCGGACACATGCACAGTACACAAATTACTGTTTGATGTGAAACTGCGTTCCTTTGCAAGGACTACATTCCTTTGCGACATCTCATCTATCTATCTATCCGTCTATCTATCTATCTATCTATCTATCTATCTATCTATCTATCTATCTATCTATCTATCTATCTACCTACCTACCTACCTACCTACCTACCTACCTACTTACCTATCTCATCTATCTATCTGTTGTGTTGGCTCGGCAGCATCTATCTATCTATCTATCTATCTATCTATCTATCTATCTATCTATCTATCTATCTATCTATCTATCTATCTATCTATCTATCTATATATCTATCTATCTCTTAATCTTATCTATCGGCTGTGTTGGCTAGGCGGCCATCGTGTCGCAGCTCGGCAGCATCTATCTATCTATCTATCTATCTATCTATCTATCTATCTATCTATCTATCTATCTATCTATCTATCTATCTATCCTATCTATCTATCTATCCTATCCATCTATCTATCCTATCTATCATATCTATCATATCTATCTATCCATCTATCTATCTATCTATCCATCCATCCATCTGTCCATCTGTCCATCTATCTATCTATCTATCTATCTATCTATCTATCTATCTATCTATCTATCTATCTATCTATCTATCTATCTATCTATCTATCTATCTATCTATCTATCTATCTATCTATCTGTCTATCTATCTTAATCTTATCTATCGGCTGTGTTGGCTAGGCGGCCATCGTGTAGCAGCTCGGCAGCATCTATCCATCTATCTATCTATCTATCTATCTATCTATCTATCTATCTATCTATCTATCTATCTATCTATCTATCTATCTATCTATCTATCTATCTATCTATCTATCTTCTGTCTAATCGAATCTAATCTTATCCTCTTATCTATCTGCTGTGCCGGCTAGGCGGCGGCCATCGTGTCGCAGCTCGGCAGCAACACCAAAGAGGTCAGCTGCAGCTCTCTCTCTCTCTCTCTCTCTCTCTCTCTCTCTCTCTCTCTCTCTCCCACCCCCCCCCCCCCCCCTCTCTCTCTCTCTCCTCTCTCTCTTTCTCTCTCTCTTTTCTCTCTTCTCTGATAGAAGATGTTTGAGGGGATGGATGGATGGATGGATGGATGGATGGGTGGGTAGGTGGGTAGGTGGGTGGATGGGTGTGTGGGTGGGCGGGTGGTTGGACGCATTCATGGCTGATTGAGTGGTGTTGCACAACGGCTGGTTGTGTGGCTGATTTTGTGCGGTGAGCTGCCCTGTACTTGTGTGTCTGGCTGTGTGCTGTGTGTCGTCAGCTGCCCGTGCAAGCCGTGCTGACCCTGCTCGTTTCCGTGCTGGTGTGGCTGGTTGTGCTGTGTGTTGCTTAGCTTGTCTTGTATGCTGTGTGTTGTCAGCTGCCGGTGCAGGCGGTGCTGACCCTGCTCGTCTCCGTGCTCGCCATGACCGTCACACTCGCTACTCCTCCTCCTCCTCCTCCTCCTCCTCGTCCCCCTTATTATTATTATTATTATCATTATTATTATTATTATTCCATCTGCGCCCTGTCGCCAGTTCGATTCCCGTCGGTGCCACCAGTATTTTCATTGAACATACCGGTCCGTCTGGAAGTGTTGGAACTGCCCTTGCGGGGGTGTCATTAGAGCCTATCGTCAATTCTTCGTACTCCCCTCACGGGTGAGACGATGGAGGCGCATGTGCAGATTTGCATCAGCCATTGACAGAGAAGCACTATTATTATTATTATTATTATTATTATTATTATTATTATTATTATTATTATTATTATTATTATTATTATTATTATTATTATTATTATTATTATTATTATTATTATTAGGCGTTAAACTGTGACGCCAACTCATAACCCTTTGGTGGTAGATGCTGGGGAGGAGGGTCGTTGCGCGCGTAAAAGATCTTAAACTCCGCATATGCTGGTTGATAGCCCAGCACCCAGCAGACACCAGATTGTTATGGGTGGGGTTTCGAGGCAGCTCTAGCAACCGCGCTTGGTGTATGCACTTGCACATTCGGTGACGTCTTGCAAGAGGTTGCTGGGACTGCGGAATAACCTCGGCTTAGTGCAGTCTTGCCCTCAGGAGCTCCATCGGTGGCCCCGATCATCAGGCGAGAGACTGACACGGGGGGGTGGAGGACCTCGAACAAGGGTATTGGAGGCTTATGTCCGTTGAGGATATGCCATTAGCTGCATCAGTACGCCTCAGATATAGTATTATTATTATTATTATTATTATTATTATTATTATTATTATTATTATTATTATTATTATTATATTATTGGCACATGTCCAGGATCTGGATCTGATGCTATAGTCTGAGGAAGCCTATTATATTATTATTATTATTATTATTATTATTCATCTGGGCCCTGTCGCCAGTTCGATTCCCGTCGGTGCCACCAGTATTTTCATTGAACATACCGATCCGTCTGGACCAGTATTTTCATTGAACATACCGGCCCGTCTGGAAGTGTTGGAATTGCCCTTGCGGGGGTGTCATTAGAGCTTATCGTCAATTCTTCGTACTCCCCTCACGGGTGAGACGATGGAGGCGCATGTGCAGAAATGCATCAGCCATTGACAGAGAAGCACTATTATTATTATTATTATTATTATTATTATTATTATCATTATTATCATTATTATTATTATTATTAGGGAGTACATAGGCCATCGGTCCTTTCCATGGGCTGATTGGTATAAAGCTCCTAGAGTAATGTTCTATGCCGTCACTTCCTTTATTCCACCGATTGGTGTGGAGACTTTCCTTATGGAATGGAGGACTGGATGCACATGGCCTTTTGGCTCAGCAATTGGCAGGAGATACACTATTATTATTATTATTAATATTAATAGTAGTAGTAGTAGTAGTAGTAGTAGTAGTAGTAGTAGTAGTAGTAGTAGTGGTGGTGGTGGTGGTGGTGGTATTATTATTATTATTATTATTATTATTATTATTATTATTATTATTATTAGTAGTAGTAGTAGTAGTAGTAGTAGTAGTAGTAGTAGTAGTAGTAGTAGTAGCAGTAGTAGTAGTAGTAGTAGTAGTAGTAGTAGTAGTAGTAGTAGTAGTAGTAGGAGTGGTAGTAGTAGTAGTAGTAGTAGTAGTAGTAGTAGTAGTAGTAGTAGTAGTAGTAGTAGTAGTAGTAGTAGTAGTAGTTCTCCTCCTCCTCCTCCTTCTCCTTCTTCTTCTTCTTCTTCTTCTTCTTCTTCTTCTTCTTCTTCTTCTTCTTCTTCTTCTTCTTCTTCTTCTTCTTCTTCTTCTTCTACTACTACTACTACTACTACTACTACTACTACTACTACTACTACTACTGCTACTACTACACTACTACTACTACTACTACTACTACTACTACTACTACTACTACTACTACTACTACTACTACTACTACTAACTACTACTACTAACTACTACTACTACTACTACTACTACTACTACTACTACTACTACTACTTCTTCTTCTTCTTCTTCTTCTTCTTCTTCTTCTTCTTCTTCTTCTTCTTCTTCTTCTTCTTCTTCTTCTTCTTCTTCTTCTTCTTCTTCTTCTTCTTCTTCGTCTTCTTCTTCTTCTTCTTCTTCGTCTTCTTCTTCTTCTCATCATCATCATCATCATCACTTCTTCTTCTTATCATCATCATCATCATCATCATTATTAATATTATTATAGTTATTATTATTATAGTTATTATTATTATGGTTATCATTATTATTATTATTATGGACACCGTGATAGCCCAGTGGTCAAGTTCTACCATCTGGGCCCTGTCGCCAGTTCGATTCCCGTCGGTGCCACCAGTATTTTCATTGAATATACCGGTCCGTCTGGAAGTGTTGGAACTGCCCGTGCGGGGGTGTCATTAGAGCCTATCGTCAATTCTTCGTACTCCCCTCACGGGTGAGACGATGGAGGCGCATGTGCAGATTTGCATCAGCCATTGAAAGAGAAGCACTATTATTATTATTATTATTATTATTATTATTATTATTCTTTCCATGGGCTGATTGGTATAAAGCTCCTAGAGTAATGTTCTATGCCGTCACTTCCTTTATTCCACCGATTGGTGTGGAGACTTTCCTTATGGAATGGAGGACTGGATGCACATGGCCTTTTGGCTCAGCAATTGGCAGGAGATACACTATTATTATTATTATTATTATTATTATTCAGCCCAATGGCCTCAAGGCGTTAAACTGTGACGCCAACTCATAACCCTTTGGTGGTAGATGCTCGGGAGGAGGGTCGTTGCGCGCGTAAAAGATCTTAAACTCCGCATATGCTGGTTGATAGCCCAGGACCCAGCAGACACCAGATTGTTATGGGTGGGGTTTCGAGGCAGCTCTAGCAACCGCGCTTGGTGTATGCACTTGCACATTCGGTGACGTCTTGCAAGAGGTTGCTGGGACTGCGGAATAACCTCGGCTTAGTGCAGTCTTGCCCTCAGGAGCTCCATCGGTGGCCCCGATCATCAGGCGAGAGACTGACACGGGGGGGTGGAGGACCTCGAACAAGGGTATTGGAGGCTTATGTCCGTTGAGGATATGCCATTAGCTGCATCAGTACGCCTCAGATATAGTATTATTATTATTATTATTATATTATTCTGGACACCGTGATAGCCCAGTGGTCAAGTTCTACCATCTGGGCCCTGTCGCCAGTTCGATTCCCGTCGGTGCCACCAGTATTTTCATTGAACATACCGATCCGTCTGGACCAGTATTTTCATTGAACATACCGGCCCGTCTGGAAGTGTTGGAACTGCCCTTGCGGGGGTGTCATTAGAGCTTATCGTCAATTCTTCGTACTCCCCTCACGGGTGAGACGATGGAGGCGCATGTGCAGAAATGCATCAGCCATTGACAGATAAGCACTATTATTATTATTATTATTATTATTTTTATTGTTATTATTATTATTATTATTATTATTATTATTATTATTATTATTATTATTATTATTATGGAGGGGTGCACAGTATGGCACCCCACGGGAAGAGGAGGTGGTTGGGCCTCTTCCCACTGGTTTCGAGGCTATGTCGTTGTGTTGGCTCCGAGGCTATGTTGTTGTGTTGGTTCCGAGGCTATGTTGTTGTGTTGGTTCCGAGGCTCTGTTGTTGTGTGGGTTCCGAGGCTATGTCGATGTGGGTTCCGAGGCTATGTTGTTGCGTTGGTTCCGAGGCCATGTCGTTGTGTTGTTTTTTATAAGACATACACCACGTGGGATCAAAGGGGTATTTACATTCCGAGATCTAGGGGTGGTGACGGGTTTCGAGGCGTCCCAGACACTTACCACAAAACGTCCTCATGCGCTGGCAGACCGTATGAAATGTCTGCTACCCCTGTGAGTACCTCCATGCGGGACCTACCCAGTCTCGTGGAGCTCTCACGCGGGGAAGATCAATCATTTGTAGTTGATTTCCTGCAAGGTACCCGACACTGTGCGGGTAGTAGTGACTTCCTTTTTGGGCCTTCTATGCAGGATGGTTAGAGTCACTCTTCCCTCCCCAACATACTCACTGTAGTCCCTGTTGGGTCGAGGGATGGAGGCGCATGGCCCTCGGGCTCAGCCATGACAGATCAATATATATATATATATATATATATATATATATATAATTATTATTATTATTACTATTATTGTTATTATTATTATTATGGAGGCACATGTCCAGGATCTGGATCTGATGCTATAGTCTGAGGAAGCCTATTATTATTATTATTATTACTATTATTATTATTATGATTGACACTGTGATAGCCCAGTGGTCAAGTTCTACCATCTGGGCCCTGTCGCCAGTTCGATTCCCGTCGGTGCCACCAGTATTTTCATTGAACATACCGGTCTATTTCTGGACCAGTATTTTCATTGAACATACCGGCCCGTCTGGAAGTGTTGGAACTGCCCTTGCGGGGGTGTCATTAGAGCTTATCGTCAATTCTTCGTACTCCCCTCACGGGTGAGACGATGGAGGCGCATGTGCAGAAATGCATCAGCCATTGACAGAGAAGCACTATTATTATTATTATTATTATTATTGTGA
Source organism: Paulinella micropora (assembly GCA_019918135.1). Classification (NCBI taxonomy): domain Eukaryota; phylum Cercozoa; class Imbricatea; order Euglyphida; family Paulinellidae; genus Paulinella; species Paulinella micropora. The sequence continues at coordinate 21,165 of WBZZ01005260.1, forward strand.
TAGCCCAGTGGTCAAGTCCTACCATCTGGGCCCTGTCGCCAGTTCGATTCCCGTCGGTGCCACCAGTATTTTCATTGAACATACCGGTCCGTCTGGAAGTGTTGGAACTGCCCTTGCGGGGGTGTCATTAGAGCCTATCGTCAATTCTTCGTACTCCCCTCACGGGTGAGACGATGGAGGCGCATGTGCAGATTTGCATCAGCCATTGACAGAGAAGCACTATTATTATTGTTATTATTATTATTATTATTATTATTATTGGACACCGTGATAGCCCAGTGGTCAAGTTCTACCATCTGGGCCCTGTCGCCAGTTCGATTCCCGTCGGTGCCACCAGTATTTTCATTGAACATACCGGTCTATTTCTGGACCAGTATTTTCATTGAACATACCGGCCCGTCTGGAAGTGTTGGAACTGCCCTTGCGGGGGTGTCATTAGAGCTTATCGTCAATTCTTCGTACTCCCCTCACGGGTGAGACGATGGAGGCGCATGTGCAGAAATGCATCAGCCATTGACAGAGAAGCACTATTATTATTATTATTATTATTATTATTATTATTATTATTATTATTATTATTATTATTATTATTATTATTATTATTATTATTTGGACACCGTGATAGCCCAGTGGTCAAGTTCTACCATCTGGGCCCTGTCGCCAGTTCGATTCCCGTCGGTGCCACCAGTATTTTCATTGAACATACCGGTCTATTTCTGGACCAGTATTTTCATTGAACATACCGGCCCGTCTGGAAGTGTTGGAACTGCCCTTGCGGGGGTGTCATTAGAGCTTATCGTCAATTCTTCGTACTCCCCTCACGGGTGAGACGATGGAGGCGCATGTGCAGAAATGCATCAGCCATTGACAGAGAAGCACTATTATCATTATTATTATTATTATTATCATTATTACTATTATCGTTATTGTTATTGTTATTATTATTATTCTATCATATCATATCATATCATATCAGATCAGATCAGATCAGATCAGATCAGATCAGATCAGATCAGATCTAGTGGCTGCGTCGTCTAGCCGCGGCGCTGCCCGCTGTAGCATATCACATCACATCATATCACATCACGTCACATCACGTCACATCACATCACATCACGTCACATCACATCACATCACATCAAATAATACATCGCATCTAGTCTTTGAATATTCTTTCTCGCGGTTTGGCCCCGGCGTTGTGCGGCGTAGCATATCATTTCAGATCAGATCAGATCAGATCAGATCAGATGAGATCATGTATAGTCGCTGAACGTTCTTTCTCGCCGTTTGGCCCAGTGCTGCCCGGTGTAGCATATCATTCAGATCATGTCACATCACATCACATCAGATGACATCATGCCACATATCTAGCCGCTGAACATTCTGTCTCGTCGTTTGGCCCCTGCGGCGTAGCATAGCATGGCATAGCATAGCATAAGGTGATATCAGATCAGATGACATAACGTATGTTGTGTCTAGTCGCTGAACATTCTGTCTCGGCGTCTGGCCCCCGCACTACCCGGCGTGCTGCTGAGAACCAAAGCAAGAGCGCTGCAGGTAGCTGGGAAGGGCGTGTCTATGTGTGTATGTATGTATGTATGTATGTATGTGTGTATGTATGTGTGTATGTATGTGTGTATGTATGTATGCATGTATGTATGCATGCCTGTATGTATGTATGTATGTATGTATGTATGTATGTATGTATGTATGCATGTATGTATGCATGCATGTATGTATGTATGTATGTATGTATGTATGTATGTATGTATGTCTGTATGTCTGTCTGTATGTCTGTCTGTCTGTCTGTATGTCTGTCTGTATGTATGTATGTATGTATGTATGCATGCATTCATGTATGTGTGTGTAGTGTATCATCGTGTTCGGCGCTGTGCAGAACGCACTCGTCAACCTCGCCGTAACGCACATGCTACACTATTACTATTACTATTACTATTACTATTACTATTACTATTACTATTACTATTACTATTGCTATTACTATTACTATCACTATTAATATTAATATTATTACTATTACTAGTGGAGGTGGGGGCAGCTGGGAGCTGGTGGGCGCTATGTTATGTTATGTTATGTTATGTTATGATATGTTATGATATGTTATGATATGTTATATGTTATGATTTGTTATGATATGTTATGATATGTTATGATATGTTATGTTATGTTATGTTATGTTATGTTATGTTATGCTACGTCATATTTCATGTCATATTATGTCATGTTATATGTCATGTTATATGTTATATTATATGTCATATTATATGTCATGGTATGTCATGGTATGTCATGTTATGTCATGTCATGTCATGTCATGTTGTGTTGTTGCGTTGCTGTGTGGGGCAGGCATGTGTGCGAGGGCGCAATCAAGCAGACTGAGCATGTCATGTCATGTGATGTCATGTCATGCCATGCCATGCCTTGTCATGTCGTATCGTGTCGGCAGGTTTCTGAGGGCGCAATCAAGCGGACGGACGAGTTCAGCGAAACGGAGCGGGTCAGCACACACGTGCAGCACAGCACAATCATGTCACGTCATGTAATGTCATGTAACGTAATCTAATCTCATCTCATCTCATCTCATCTCATCTCATCTCATCTCATCTTCTCTTCTCTTCTCTTCTCTTCTCTTCTCTTCTCTCATCTTCTCTCATCTTATCTTATCTTATCTTATCTTATCTTATCTTATCTTATCTTATCTTATCTTATCTTATCTCATCTTATCTCATCTCATCTCATCTCATCTCATCGCATCTTATCTCATCTCATCTTATCTTATCTTATCTTATCTTATCTTATCTTATCTTATCTTATCTTATCTTATCTTATCTTATCTTATCTTATCTGATCTTATCTTTGTATTATCTTATCTTATCTTATCTTATCTTATCTCATCTTATCTTAATTATCTTATCTTATCTCATCTTATCTTATCTTATCGAATCTTATCTTATCGAATCTTATCTTATCGAATCTTATCTTATCGAATCTTATCTTATCGAATCTTACCTTATCGAATCTTATCTTATCGAATCTTATCTTATCGAATCTTATCTTATCTTATCTTATCTTATCTTATCTTATCTTATCGTATCTTATCGTATCTTATCTTATCTTACCTTATCTTACCTTATCTTATCTTATCTTATCTTACCTTATCTTATCTCATCTTATCTTATCTTATCTTATCTTATCTTATCTTATCTTGTCTTATCTTTGTCTTGTCTTGTCTTGTCTTGTCTTGTCTTGTCTTATGTCATGTAACCGAAGCAGCGCGCGCACAAGGGCGCCGGGGGGTAAGGCGGGAGTGGAGGAGGAAATGGGTGTGTGTGTATGTGGTGTGTGTGTGTGTGTGTGTGGGGGGGGGGGGGGGGGGTCGCAGGGCTGTTGCGTGTCGCGTCTGTAGGCTGCACGCATCAAGGCGTTCGCGCAGTGTGCGGAGATGCTGCTCTTCGCGCTCCTCTTCCTCGTCGCCTTCAGCCCCTCCGTAGGCCATCACTCGCACGCACACACACACACACACACACACACATACACACACACACACACACACACACAACACACACACTGCCCTTTTGGCCCTACGGCCCTTTGCACGCAGCCGGCGCCCACGCAAGTTTCAGTTTGACGTTTATACCATATCCTATGATGGGATCGCGAGAATTCAGCCATAGATGTGGACATTCCCGGGCGGATGTCTGTCTTATGATGAGGTGGGAAGCGTGCAGCGGTGAAGGCGGGTCTGTGTGGCTGCTTCAGCTGGTTCCCCCCGCTGTGCGCTGCAGCTGAGAGGCTCATCGTCCTTCAGTACGATGAACAATTATTTCAAGCGCTTCGTTCTCAGTCAACAGTTGCGTCCAGAACTGTGCCATGCCTCATTACAAGCTCTTGGTGAGAGCCTGTGAACGAGCTACTACACGAGGCATGACGATAAGAAAGGGCCGAGAACGAAGCACTTGAAATCACTGCAGATGTAATTAAGAAGTAGGAAGATATTGTGTGTGTGCTGTGTGCTGTGTGCTGGGGTCAGGACTTTGCGTCGCCTGTCCGCACCTTGACGCCCACCTTCTACCCCGACTGGTCCATCTACCTAATCCATCTATCTATCTATCTATCTATCTATCTATCTATCTATCTATCTATCTATCTATCTATCTATCTACCTACCTACCTACCTACCTACCTACCTACCCACCTATCTATCTATCTATCTATCTATCTATCTATCTATCCATCTATCTATCGATCCATCTATCTATCTATCCATCATCTATCTATTATCTATCTATCTATCTATCTATCTATCCATCTATCTATCCATCTATCTATCCATCTATATATCTATCTATCTATCTATCTATCTATCTTTCTATCTATCTAGAATTAGGGGATGGTGTGGGTGTGCTGGGTTTGTGGTGGGGTGCCTTATGTGTGCCTAGCCATACGCCTATAAGTCACATGCCGAAATAGCGACGGGAAGCACAATCCTGTTCCCTCAGGGTGCCCTTTCTCGCTTGTTGAGCCCGGAATAAAACCCACAGTGCTCTGTCGGTTTATACTAGACTGTCGAACAGTCTCGAAACTCCATCTGCATACTGGGTCCTCTGTAATGGAGGTGGGAGCTCGTTCTGCAAGGGGCGCTTATGGAACGAGCCCTGGCCCCGCCTGGTACTAGGGAGATTTGGTATCGCCTGTATCAGTCCCTTCCGTGCAAACATCACGGCTTAGCTGGGCATCGGGTTAATACTTTACCCACAGACTTCCTTGGTTGACGAAATCGGAAGCTCCTTTTTTCTGACACTAGATATCTCATCTATCTATCTATCTATCTATCTATCTATCTAATCTACCTGTCTATCCATTTTTCTGCTGTGGACACGCTGAGCCTCTTCAACGCACTCAAATCTATCTATACATCTGCTTGTCTGCCTGTTATGTATCCATCTTTCTATCTATCTATCTATCTATCTATCTATCTATCTATCTATCTATCTATCTATCTATCTATCTATATCTATCTATCTATCTATCTATCTAAGATATCATCTATCTATCTATCTATCTATCTATCTATCTATCTATCTATCTATCTATCTATCTATCTATCTGTCTATCTCTGGTACTAGGGAGATTTGGTATCGCCTGTATCAGTCCCTTCCGTGCAAACATCACGGCTTAGCTGGGCATCGGGTTAATACTTTACCCACAGATCTCCTTGGTTGACGAAATCAGAAGCTCCTTTTTTCTGACATTAGTCGATATCTCATCAGTTGATCTCATCACTTACTCCACGGAGTGAACCAAGGCCACTTGAGGTGTCACTGACCCTCCCTTGGGCTTGGTTTTTTTAATGGGTGCCATCTGTCGACAGACAGAGAATTAGGGGATGGTGTAGGTGTGCTGGGCCCGTGGTGGTGCCTTATGTGTGCCTAGCCATACGCCTATAAGTCACATGCCGAAATAGCGACGGGAAGCACAATCCTGTTCCCTCAGGGTGCCCTTTCTCGCTTGTTGAGCCCGGAATAAAACCCACAGTGCTCTGTCGGTTTATACTAGACTGTCGAACAGTCTCGAAACTCCATCTGCATACTGGGTCCTCTGTAATGGAGGTGGGAGCTCGTTCTGCAAGGGGCGCTTATGGAACGAGCCCTGGCCCCGCCTGGTACTAGGGAGATTTGGTATCGCCTGTATCAGTCCCTTCCGTGCAAACATCACGGCTTAGCTGGGCATCGGGTTAATACTTTACCCACAGATCTCCTTGGTTGACGAAATCAGAAGCTCCTTTTTTCTGACATTAGTCGATATCTCATCTATCAGCCCGCTGCCCAGTTACCTTCCGGTAAAGGGGTAGAATGGCTGCCATGTCCTCGGATATGCAGCGCTGATAGACCAAACATATCTATCTGTCTATCTACCTATCTATCTATCTATCTATCTATCTATCTATCTATCTATCTATCTATCTATCTATCTATCTATCGATCGATCGATTGATCCATCGATCCATCGATCTATCTATCTATCTATCTATCTATCTATCTATCTATCTATCTATCTATCTATCTATCTATCTATCTATCTATCTATCTATCTATCTATCTATCTATCTACCTCTCTATCTCTCTATCTGCTATCTATCGACTTGTCTGCTGCAGGCTGAGCCTGTTCAACGTGTTTCATCTCTATTCATGCATCTGTCTGTCTGTCTATTACGCATCGGTTTTTCTATATCTATCTTCTATACCTCTTAATCTATTTATCTGCTATCTATCGACTTGTCTGCAGGCTGAGCCTCTTCATTATTTATTTCCACCA
>WBZZ01005260.1:35000-67500 GCA_019918135.1 Paulinella micropora
CTTGAGCTTTTTGATCTCTCGCATACGCCGTTGGTACCGTTCGGTAACAGACTCCAATGGCGCAACCATCATGAGGACGGCGCTGCCACTAAAACGCACACCATTACGGGTACGTGACGGCTCGGAGCTACTCGACGAGGACGGTTCGCCACTACTAGAGGCTGTACTGGTCGCCGCATTGCCCCCAGACGAGTTACCCACCTCCGCTTCGGTCGTCGGGGCAGCTGGGTCGGCTACGACCGCTCCGGCCACCACCGGTGTGACTGCTGCAGGGGCTGCGGGATGGCCATGGGTCTGGACCTTGAGGGTGGTGCGCATCGTGCGAGAGAAATGTTGAGGCATTCTTCTCGGTGGTAGACTTCCTTTCTGACCAGGTCGTAATTGGGGCGTGGAAATGAGGCTGGAAGACTCATGTCGTCACACCTGAACATAAAAGACCCACCGTGTAGCAAACAGGTCTGGAATTTGCAAAGGAGACCTTTAGGATTGGTTGCTACTCCGATGGTCTTGCTTGAGGGACTGTCCTATGTATGCAAGGAACTTGAACAGACTTGAACAGACTTGAACAGACTTGAACAGACTTGAATACATAGTGCCAAATCGCCTCTCTGCGTGTGGTGAACATGAACAGCGGTCACCATGACCGGCCACTCAAAGACAGGTGAACTAGCTGTCCTGTGTGGGTGTGATGGCAGACCTTGAGCTTGCTCGCTGTTGGTGTTTCCAAAAGCAGGTAGGTGTTCCCCAATTCGAGCTGTGCACAGCACACACTAAGTGTGACTCTTCCGAAAAATTCGAATTGTAAGTCTTGACTACCCTCCTGTGAGGAAAGTACCAACCGGCATTCAAATGAATACACACACGGCTGTCATTTGATCTCAAATAATTCCGAGAACAGGGAAGGTACCAAAAGACGCTGGGATGGTCAATTCCAGTTTATTTAGTACACTTGCTTGACAGACTACTTGTCCCTTGCGAAACAATACAAATTCTGAGAACTAACGAGAATATTTCAAGTGGAACACGAGTTGTGTAGCGGTTTGAGTTGTTCAAGTCAGTCTGAGAGAAAATGAAGGAAAATGTGTTAAGTATTGCCACTTTAACTGACTTATGATTTGTTTTACCATTTTACCTGGAGTGTGTTGACTGGGAACCGGAAAAAGCGGTCCAGGGAAATAAAGTTTCAGATATGGGAAAAAGGCAATAGTCAAGCTTTTCTAAAAAGCTAGCTTGTAAAGGGAAATAAATTGATCTGTTAACGGCAGTTGAAAACGTATTACGGGCGACATTCAAATTAAACACGAAAAATAATATTAAAAAGTTCAACATTTATAAAAAGTTCAACTTAAAAAAAAAGTTCAACCTGAATAAAAGTTGGAACTTTTATAAAAAGTTCGACGTATATACAAGGTTAAATTTATATTCACGTCGAACTATAAAAATATATTAAAATATTTATACACGCAAAAATATATGTTGAAATATTTATACACTAAGAAAAAAAAAAAAAAAGAGTTCGACGTATAAAAATAGTTCGACGTCAACGTATAAAAATAGTTCGACGTGAAAGCAGATGTAAAATTTACAGCTACTTTGACCGGAAAGTTTATATTAATATTAGTATTAATATTTCAATAAATGCCACCGATAAAGTTTTCGTTTAATAACATTGCATTAATACTAATTTTCAAAAACTGTAAAAATGAAAAAATATGTCCGCATATGCTACTAACTGGCACGTGCGGATGCATGTTAACAAGTTTTTTTTGGATTATTAATACTATATTAGAAAAAAATATTAGAAAAAAAACTTGTCAACATAGAAAATTTGATTAACTACGGACTTAGGGAATGCAGTGCCTATACTGCCGAGCCACAAAAATTAGATTAGTTGCGTTTGCGAAGGCATTCAAAATTTCATCTCTGAATGTGCCGAAACCGCGATATGCGCGCATATAACGCTTCACGTTGTGAAACACCAGCTCACAGGGCACGAACTCCGGAAAATAAGCGGCATGCGTATCATAGTCACTCCCACGGCAGCGAGCATCAAGTCACGTACTTCTTCCCATTCCTGCGAAACATGAACCTTAGCGTGGTCAAGTATCAGAAAATCACCCCTTCGTAAATGCCCATGCCGACATGCATCGACTAAGGATTCTATAAAATCAATTCCACTGTTCGAGCCCTCTCTCAGACTAGGCAAAACACCACCACGCGGATGCGTCAGAGAAGTCATGTAAGTCACGCTAAACGTCGTTCGTGCCCTCTCTCGCATGTGCCGAGCCCTCACGACGCGTTGTCCCCGCGGGCCTCGGCACCACTGCCAACGCAAGCAGTCTCTAGCACAAGACATCATTAGTTACTCTGCACAACAGGCAAAAAAAAATACCCCAGTTTTCAAAGTGGGACTCATCTAGGTACTTCAATCGGGCGGGGTCCTGCTGTGCCACCCAATGCGCAAAATCCGCCGCATACAACAAATTGTGGGCATCAAATTTCAGCGGGTTTGTTATTGACGGCTTCTTGACTGTCCAGCCAAAGACTTGGCGCCGAATCCTCTCCACCCGCTTAGTTCCCGCACTTCTTGGTCCGGCAACCAACTGCACGCCCAGAAAAGGGAGAAATGAAATAAGTGTAGAAAAGAAACTTCAAAAAGATAGAACAAAGGAAACAATGAGAGAAGAGAGAGAGAGAAAGAGAGAGAAAGAGAGAGAAAGAGAGAGAGAGGAGAGAGAGAAGGAGAGAGAGAGAGAGAGACAGAGAGAGAGACAGAGAGACAAAGAGAGAGAGAGGGGGGGGGGGGAGAGAGAGAAAGAGAGAAAGAGAAAGAGAGAGAGAGAGAGAGAGAGAGAGAGAGCGACCCAGGTCCAACCCTGCTGCCTCAAATGATCGACCACTTGTTCATCAGTCAGCCCTGGTTCTGAACAAAATCAAAAAAATAAAATAAGGCAAGGCAAATGGAAAACCAATCAAACTATCATACCTGATTTCCACATAAAAAATATGCCCATTCCAAAGCCAGCTGATCCGGCAACGGTAGGGCTGAGTACCGTTGGCCCCCCCCACGACCCTGACCTCCAAATCAGCAAACAAACAAAGCGTCAACCAGCATACATGCAGTCCAAATGGAATACCTGGGTGGAATGTGTCGTCACGCCCTTTTGCTTCCCAGTAACTCGCTTTCATCCTGCTCACCCCCTGCCCGCCAGCAACACGGAATGATCAAACATGACGGTTGGAGGAGGGGGACCATTATTCTGGCGGCTTGCGTCGCGCCATGCGAACGAACCAGGTTGGCCAAAACAATCTTGGACCTCAAATCATTTGCCTGGTCGTTTGAGAATGTGGGAAGTCTCCTCCTGATGTCCCCGTCCAAAGACGGCTGCATGGGTCTTTGGGAGGCGGTTGGCGAAGCATTTCTGACTTTTCAAATTGAGCCACAAAAAAAGAAAGCAAAAAAGATTTGCATTTGTTCAGCCACAGCACGAGGCAGCAAAAAAGGATTTGCAAACGTCCGGCCGGAGCAAAAAGGATGTGGGACTTGTTCAGCCAGCACAAAAGGCATAAAAAAGGATTTGGTCCACCAAAAAAGGATTTGCAAAGTTCCAGCTCAGACTTTCAAACACCTTCTCAAAGCGGTGCTTCTGTGGTATGGCTTTGTGTTGCCATTTCATTTTTATATACGGTTCTTTGCTTGAAACATGCTCAGCAAGAGCAACTTTGCATCCGCCGACCCATTTTCCAATGACCCGTTTGCCCGCCCCTCCGACTCTGTTGTTTCGAGGAGCAGGGCAACGGAGAGCAGGAAGCATTGGAACATATGTAGGTTCTAGTGGTCGTTAGAGCCCCCATCAACTTCGCAGCAGGTAAACTCATTCAATATTCAAGATTTTGAAATGCTGTTTGCACAGAATTCAATGTTTTTATTGGGAATAAGTAGCCGCAGGTTTAGTTTGTCAGTGTATTAAAGGTATTGCTGTGTTCCAGAGTATGTACCGAATTTTGACAAACTAATTTTCGACCTATGTTTTCCTAGTTTTCACTCTCCACCGTACTCCTCTGCAAAAGCCCTTAGGCAAGATTACTCAACATAACATGTGAATTCATTTGTGCACTTGTGCGTAAAAATGAGTGCAGAGTGCATCATGCAAACAGCATTTTTCAGTTCAAAACACCATACTTGCTATGTCCTGAAATCTGAACTTTGGAGTCAACAATAAGGATTTCAAAAGTGAGCCACACCCTTTTTCTAAAAAAAACACTTGTGTCATGCTTGCTTTTGCTTGAAACGATGTGGTTTGAACATTTACCTGCTGCGATGCACTTGACCTCCGACATGATTTTGGTGGCGCCGGCCCGTGAATTTCTGTGGCAATATTTGACAAGACCAAGCCAATTCCCGGAGAGGAAACCAGAAAATTTGCAAAAAAATATTTGACCAAACAGGCCTATCGACATACGTAGCCTTTGAAGTGAAGGCCAAAATTTTTTTTGACGGTTTTTGAGGGGTCGAGATTGGTAAAAGTCATGGCTAGAGAGGGTTTTGTGATTTTTTTGTGTGTGTTTCTCATGCATACTTTCACGTCCCGTGGCCTTGCACAGTCTTTCCAAACGTTGTGCCCATGCTGTCTGCAAAATGGTGTGTTGTAAACTTATCTGTAGCATGTGTTGTTCTTTCTTCCCTGAAGCCCTTTTTTGCACCTGTCTTTTATCACTCCTATATGTGTTGTGTGTGCTTTTCTGGGAATGTAATGTGCTGAATCTATTCACAATCACATGGTCTTTGTTTTGCATATGTTCAACTACTGCTCCTTTCTTGTAACCCTGCTGTTGGTGATCTGTTCTGGGCTGCAGACAGGCTAAAAAAATCATGGGTGAGATCTTTAGATATTTTCAATTTTTTTCTGCACTTTCTGTACAAAATGCTTTTATTAAATAGTCTCTTTGATTTCCTTCACTTTCTGTACTTGTGCCGGCCTTGTATTTAAATAAAAAAATTCTGAGTGAGGGCCTTATGCCCTATTTTTGCTGGTTTTGGCCGGTCTGTTTGCAGGCTTAAGGTTACCTTTTTGTAAAAAAACTTTGTACATTTAATTATAAGCATACACAGAAAGATATTATATAAAAATTTATTGAAGAGCATACAGGGAACATATGAAAACTGACTCTGATTTTTGGTTATCACAAGCACCATTTTTTAAGGTGGCAGGGTGGCCAGTTTTTTCCGGTGGGGGGTGTGCAAATTAGTTGGGAAAAGGCGGTGGGCGACGGGAAATCGATTGGTTTGAAGTCAGTTTTTACTATTTTTCAATGATTCTTTCATTAAATTAAATGTTTTTACTTATAGTTTTCAAGGGTACAATTTTCATATGATCAAGTTTAACGGATCTATGTTTATTATGCTAACGACCACTCGCCCATAGGAGATCTTACATATGATTGAAGCAAGAAGAATGGGGTCATGCCTTTTCTTTTTGCTTCTCATCGACATAACCCTGTTTGTTGTGCTTTGGCAGCGGACGAGCTCAACATCGACTCTGTGCCTCACGACCCTGCCTACGACAAACTGTTTGAAGGCCGGGATCCAGGACGTACGTTCCCTCTATCAGTTGCTGTTTCTTGTTGCGCTTGTCTGCTCTGTTGTATCTACCCCTACAAATGCCATTGGTTGGGTTTGTGTGTAGTCATCAAGGCGGAGATGCTGCGCGTCTACAGGATGCAAGCAACGCGGTTGACGCTGATCAACCCGGAGAGGGTGAAATTTGGAAGTATGAATAAAACGCCCACGACACGGAATGTACCATCAACTGGGTTCCAGTTCACAAATTTCAGAGGGCGTTTAGTGAAAACGTACAACAACAAGTGCCTTGTACTATTACAGAGCCTTGAATCGACAGAATGGAAATGGAGAGGGGAAATATGCTCACAGTCCTCCGTTCCGGCTTTGAGGTTAGTTCCCTTTCTCTCTCTCTCTCTCTCTCTCTCTCTCTCTCTCTCTCTCTCTCTCTCTCTCTCTCCAGGATAAAGCACAAGAAAATACCACAAGAAAAGTGGACATATTTCAAAAATAATTTGTAATGCCCCCAACGATAGCTCGTAAAAAGTCGGTAATACAACCAAACACAGTCCTCAAAAGATGAGAATGCTGTCTCGTTATATTCTGCATCTCTACATACTGGGCACCCCCCCGTGCAGCCCGCTGCTTCTCTCTTTCCCGGAAAGTCCTACCCGTCGCAACGTGAACCTTTCCCGTGAAGAACTTACGCTCCCGCAGCAGCCGCACCATCTTCTCCGCCTCCTCACAAGACGCACATTTAATCCGCAAATGTCGCCCACTACCTCTGCCCGCGAATTCCACCTCGACTTCCCCGAGACCGAGAATTCGGAGCTCTCGCGCCATGACCACTGTCTGAGAGACATGCGATAGCCCCCATACTATGCAACATCTCTTATCCAGCTCATTTCGTACCTTCCTCCGCCACCTCCTCGGTGGCGGTACCGCTTGCCACACGCCGTGACCAGACCTTTCCGGACGTGACTTCTCTTCCGAGGTTGGGGAGGGTGATCGAGATGCAGCAGGATTGCTGGCTCTACGTGATTCAGGTTGCCCGTCAGGTACGCGAGCACTCGACCACCCCACCCCGGCCGAGTAGCCATCGCCACCCGCAGGCGCACTCCCACGGGGAACGTCTAAACCTGAAGGATTACCGCCTTGACCCATAGGGCCAGCACTAGCGGCCGCGCTCTTCGCATAAGAACCTGACATAAGTGGTATGGGACCCCGGTGCCGCATTGATCGAGTTGTAAACTCGATAAATGAGGACCCAGGTGGGGTTATTTAAAGCTCAACCCTTAAAAAGCATACGTGTACGTATGTATAGGAATACACACAAACACTCACCTGCATCCGTAACCAGGCACGAGGCAGATCCGCTGTGCATCATCGAGGTAGGTGTCGTGGCAAACCACCCTGCGTCCGATAAACGCTGCAAGTGAGTCATCTACCGAGAGCACAGAGTGACAGGCCCGTGCACGTGTACCCACCACCCCATAACCCTCCGCCAGAGCAACCCCATGGCATCCGCAGGATGAGCACGAAGAGTGCTGAGAGAGAGGGATGAGCCAGGAGCCCCGCTCCGGTCCGTCGTTACTTTGGTCATTTAGTCGTTGCAAGGCTTGTGGTAAGGTGTAGGGCCTCTCGCCTTCGTACAAACTCCGACCGACAGTAGTTTGGTTGACCATCCTTCGCGGTGACCCTCTGAACACAACCCCTTCCCCCAGTGCCCACCCCTTGTGATTCCAGAGGCCACCCCGAGCCAAGAGCCATGAGTATGATGAGCAACTCACATGAGTTACTCTCAGTAATTGGGACCCGTCTCATAAATCAATGGAACGCTTATCGTGCGCCCCTCATAGGCTCAGCCCGCCCATGTGAAAGCTAGGCCTCGCCCAAAGCAAAGCAAAGCAAAGCAACAACAACAAAAAAAAAAAAAAAGAAACAAAAAAAAAGAAAAAAAAAAAAAAAAAAAAAAAGAGAGAGAGAGAGAGAGAGAGAGAGAGAGAGAGAGAGCGAGCGAGAGCGAGGCCGCCGTGGCTCGCCCGCAATCCAGCTGGGTGCACCTCGTCACAACCACTCATCGGCGTGAGCTCATAGCTGTGTGCGACATAGGTACAAGAGCAAGAGGAGAAACAGTGTGCCAGCGTGGATGTGTGGGTGAGGCAGTGCGGTGAGGCAAAGCAGCGATGCCAGTCGAATCCCTGGAGACGGAACCTAGCATCAAAAACATCGTATAAGTCTACCCCAGGCCTCCATCCACCGAGTGGTGAGCTCGATAAAAGAAGACCCGAGTGGGGTTATTTAAAGCTCAACCCTTAAAAAAGCATAAACATGTACGCCGCCAGGAACCCAACAACAATAACATAGCAGCCAGGAACCCAACAACAATAACATAGCAGCCAGGAACCCAACAACAATAACATAGCAGCCAGGAACCCAACAACAATAACATAGCAGCCAGGAACCCAACAACAATAACATAGCTTCCGTAACCAGCCTTCAGGAACCCGCCTCAGTTACCCGCCCCCGTAACCAGGCCAGAGACGTGACCTACTATGCATCATTGAGGTGTCGTGGCAAGCCACCCTGCGTCCGATAGAAGCTACAAAAGAGTCATCTACCGAGAACACTAAGTGACAGGCCCGGTCACATGCACCCAACACGTCCCGACCCTCCGCCAGAGCATCCCTATGGCATCCGCAAAGTGAGCACGAGGGGTTCTGGGAGAGAGGGTGAGTCAGGAGCCCCGCGTCCAGGCAGTCGCTACTGTGGCAGTTGAGTGATTTCAAGGCTTGTGGAAATGTGTGGAGCCTGTCGCCTTCATTCCCACTCATACCGACAGTAGTTTAGTTAACCAACCTGTCCAGTGACCCACTGAGCCCAACCCCCTCCCTCAGATAACTCCCACCCCCCGCACCCCGAGTGATACCAGAGGCCACCCCGAGCCAAGAGCCGTGAGCGTGGTGAGAGAGCTTCTCTCAGTAAAGTTTCCGTCTCATGAATCAGTGGAGCACTGATTATGTACCCCTCATAACAAGCTGCCAACGGCCCCAACCCCGCCGTGTGGCGGTGACACCCAACCATGTATCGGTGCCCCCCCAATAATAATAATAATAATAATAATAATAATAATAATAATAATAATAATAATAATAGTGCTTCTCTGTCAATGGCTGATGCATTTCTGCACATGCGCCTCCATCGTCTCACCCGTGAGGGGAGTACGAAGAATTGACGATAAGCTCTAATGACACCCCCGCAAGGGCAGTTCCAACACTTCCAGACGGGCCGGTATGTTCAATGAAAATACTGGTCCAGACGGATCGGTATGTTCAATGAAAATACTGGTGGCACCGACGGGAATCGAACTGGCGACAGGGCCCAGATGGTAGAACTTGACCACTGGGCTATCACGGTGTCCATAATAATAATAATAATAATAATAATAATAATGATAATGATAAGAAGAAGAAGGAGATCAAAGGGGGAATCGTACTACAGCACCACGTTGCTTGTATTTTTTTATTAATAGTACGTTTGTTCTTGACATACTGCAGAAGAAAAAAAATTGAGGGGAAGGAGTTCAAAATTTACAAGAAATGCTAGAGAATCCGCTTTGACGTGCCGTATGAGGATATATTTATCGTCTTTTAGCGTCTATCCGTGGGTCGATGCGCTGTGTGGCATGACTCCATAGCGCATACTATTTGCAGAAAGAAATCAGGTGTATGACGAAAATGCTATTTCCGTCATAAAATCGGGAGGGGGTACTGTAGGCATCACCCCCCGGATAGCAGGTAAAAAGTACCTTTCCTGGTGACAGGTGCACCAGCTTGTTTTTCAGTATTATTTGTCCGGATTGGACCTGATGCCATTTTATTCCTGGTCTGTCGCCGTTTTCCTTTTTGGCTTCACTGAGCTAATACAACGAGACATCATTCTCATTCTTGAGGACTGTGTTTGGTTGTATTACCGACTTTTTTTCGAGCTATCGTTGGGGGCATTACATTTTCTTTTAAAAAATTGTTTTTGCTTTACTTTTATTTTTCCGCTTTACTTTTATTTTTCTGAAGAAATATAAAGGAATTTCTTTATTCTGCTTTCTTGTATTTATCAAAAATTTTGCTTTTTTATTTTTCTGTTTTGTTGCTTAGTATCGATTTGAGGGAAATTAATAGGAGAGAACAAATGAAATTTATGAGGTCGTTTTGAGGTACGAAAAACGACCATTGTAAATTTCATATTATACTACTGCAGGAACAGGAACGAGGGAATGGAAGGGAGGAGGTGGCATAGATAGGACAGAAGGCAGAGGTCGATGCGGAGATGGAGGCAGAGAGTGGGGTTCTGGAGGCGGAAACGCGGATTGATAATCCTCTTTGGCTCCATATCCAGAGTCTTGGCAAGGACGGGGATATGGATGGAAGCGGCTGCCACTATGATTTCGTTCTGTCATGAAAGACATAGACATTTTGCGTCGATGTCCAAACGTGTTGAAATGATTCTGAAGCCTAGTAGATGATACAGAAAATCTCGGCAAGAATTTTTGCAAATTCTCGCCTTCGTTTTTCTGTGTCGCACCATCTCCTATGGATTTCCCGTAAAATAAATACAAAGAAACAAAAACAACCAAATAGCCTTATATAGCACATTACAAGAAAATATGTATGTATCATTAAATTGACCTTTTTCGTCTTACTCTTCCAACTTCAAATCAACCACCTACCACACACAAGTATGGTATGAGTAAATCTCTTTGAAATGAAGAGGGCTTTTCGCCCAATTTTTAAATTTTTTTGTCGCACTAGATTATACTCCTATGCGGTAAAGGAGTTAGTGGTCATGACCACTCTTTTATAACTCTAAATTATTTCTTACATTCGCCAACAAATCATTTTGACTTTCAACCCTCATTACATTGCTTTCATTTTGTTTGTCGTAAGCAATGTATTTGATGAGTGATTTATTGAATGTAAGTCCCTCTATATCAATTCCGTCAAAATTTTTATTCTGAACCTCAAATCCAAATTCTTTTCTATTTTCTTTCCTCGAACTATAAAATAATTTCAATTCTTTTTCTTTTTTTACCTGCTTAAGTCTTCTCTTTTGTCGTGCCAATCTGTCAATTTCAATGTTGTTGCTCTCTTTGTCAAGTCTTTTTAGCATATTATCAATGGCGGACAACTTTACCAAGTCTGGTTGTTTTTTTTCAATTAACAAATCAATTTCCCTGTCAATTTTATTTACTCTTTCTTGACTTATTATTTTGTCTTTCTTCAGTTGGTCTCTCCCTCGTCTGTTTGTCTCATAAATCTCTATCCAATCCTCCTTGGTCCTGTCTCCTTTCGTAATAAGACTTTCACTCATTATCAAATTCTGCACCACTGCACCAACGCACTAGCGCGCTGGGGTCGTGGCGTCGGAAAGAAAAAAATAGGTCTGAAATTTCCAAAATTTCATTATCTATTACCAATTTGTCCTGTCCGCCTTATTTTTTCCGCTTTTTTCCCGTCTGGATTTTTTTCCAGAAAATTCATCGCTTGCTGACACACAAAAATTGCCTTTTTATCACAATTGAGTAAAATGTTTTTCCTCGTGCTTTTTCGTTCTGCGACTTTTTTTTCAGAATTCCCAAAGTGGCTAAGACGAAAAAAGACCAAACCCTTGTCTGTTTTTTGTGTGTTTGTAGATGGCTGACGAACCTCCTGCCCCAGAGGAACCAGAGCAACCACGCCAAGAAGACCCAGAAGTCAAGGTATGTTTGTTGCTCGTTTTGTTTCTCATATAATGTTTTACAGACTTTGGCGGAAAATTTGGGCAATCTACTTATTGGTCGCATCACTTTGGGAAATATCCCTAAGGAGTTAGGCGGTAATAAGCCAACCCCCGTCAAAATCCCTCTTGATATGAAAAATCGTCCTTTGATAAGCGAAGTCAAGTATTGGGTTAGATTAGATAAAGAGCAAGGAACCGCGTTGCTTTTTAGTCATGCTAACGAAGGGATGGAGGTCGTCCAGTTGAACCGCTACAAGACAGAATTCCGCAAAGATCAGCGAGCAGAAGTATTTGTCGTCCAATTCACTGACGGGTCGTTGAAACTGTTTAGACTTTGGGATAATATAGATTCCATTGCTAACTTCTTTGGCCTCACGATTAAGACGGCTTACAGGGTTATTTTTGATTAAAGGTGCTCTACCAACACCACTCTAATATACCGTCTTCTTTGCCCCAATTAATCAGGTTTTCCATGGGATCAAGTATTTGTTTTAAACTTGGCAAAGAAGTTGGTATAATAGTATTTTTTTATTTTTATTAAATGTCTAGTATTACTTTTGCCTTTCGTTCTCTCTTACTTGTTCTGATGTTTTCCGGCTCTATTTGTTCCCTTTTAAGTAGTTCTTTTGTCTTCTTCTCTTTTATAATTTCTTTTGTTTGTTGTTTTATGTCTTTTTCTTCGTCAATTGGTTTAGTAAAATCAGTTTTCAATAAATCCCTCGGGCTCACTAAATCGTCATTATTTAATATTAATTTAAATCCGGAACGGCCTTTAACTTTATAAATAATTTTGCTGAAAGTCTTTCCTCCTTTCGCAAACATTAGCCTTTTGTTTTCCTTACGAACACTATCACCAACATTGAATTCATTAATAAGGTTATCACGAGTGATAGTCTGTTTATTTTTGTCTCTTCTAGCAAAGACATCCACAGGTCTGGCTTGAATTCCTCTATGAACTTTATGATTATAAGCATTAACCAAATCTTGAATATAACTTACCCAGTCAAAATTTCTATTTGTTTCAAATAATAAATCCAACCACCTTCTAATACTTCTTATAACTCTATCAACAACCGCTAAGGCTCTATGGTCACCTACTTCAACCACATCGTGCTTAATACCATTTTGAATAAAATAATCACGAGTAGCACCTTTATATTCTCCTCCGCTGTCAGTTGTAATTGATTTTGGTTTATAAGGTATAGTTTTCAAAGCATAATAAACTTCTTTCGCTGTTTTATTTTTTAATGGAATGATTATTAAATATCTTGAATGACAATCAATCCAAACAAGCATCCAAGCATATCCTTTATTTCCTTTCTTATCTTTTATCTTACTCATATCGGCTAAGTCTAAGAAAACTTGGTCTAATGGATAATCAACCCATATAGTATTCCATATTTTCGGGTTCTTTTTCTGGAGGTGTATTTCAAGGGCTTCTTCTTCTTTTGTTCTTTGAATTTCTTCTCCAGTAGGTGTGTCTTCTAATTGACTATTACGATTTTGATTATTAATAATTGTATGTTTATGGTCTAAATCTGACATTTATATAGTATGAGATTTTCAAAGTCAAATGCAAAAAACAAAAAATATAAAGTCATTAGTCCGAAAGGTAAGGTTATTAATTTTGGAGATATCAGATACGAACATTATAAAGACCGCATAGGTTTATATTCACATTTAGACTATTTGGATAGAGAAAGAAGAAAAAACTATAGAGCAAGAGCAAAAGCAATACGAAATTCAAAAGGAGAATTAACTTATAATAATCCAGAATATAGTAATTTTTACTCATATCATTTCCTTCGGTAATGATATTTGAAAGACGACTTCGTCGTTTTCAAACATCGTTTTTCTTTTCATTTTTATTTAATCGCAGACGATGTTTGTTGAAGACGTAGTCTGAAACAAATATCTAAAACTTCAAAAAACATTTTTCAACATCATTATTCTTTTCTTTCTTAGCACCACTAGAAGATTGATTATATACTTTTACACTTACACTACTTGACTTCTTACCTTTCTTTGGCTTCGGTTCTTCTTCTTCACTACTCTCACTTTCACTTTCTTCACTCTCAGGCTCTGGCTTCTTACTCTTCTTCTTTTCTCTCTTAGTTTCCGCTTTTGCTCTTTTGATTTTCATATTAGCCATCTTTTCTGCTATCAGGTCAGTAAAATCAACCTCATCCTCACTATCACTGCTTTGCTCGGGTGTGTCATCTTGGTCTTTTTCATTAGCAATATCGCTCGCCACATTCTTATTTTCTATCTCTGCTATTTTTTGTTCCATATCTTCGTCTTCACTTTTAACCGCATTTCGGTATTGTTCCAAAACCTTTTTGGCATGTTCCATTTTTCGTTGTTTCGCTTTTGCTTTTATTCCTTCAACAGCACTCCCCCAGTTCTTACGACTTGCTTCGGGAGACGGCATTTATACTAAGATTATTATATTTAGTATTTTTTAAAATAATTAATTAATTAATATAATGAGTCAATATAAATCATTACTTGGCTTGAATGAGTTGGCAGTTGATAGTCTAAACATACTTAACTTAGACCTTACCAACACAAACATAGTCGGTCTGAATACAGACAGAGTGCCAGAAGATGAAAACCCTTTGAACCTCTACTATACGGATTTACGATTTGACACAAGATTATCTACCAAATCAACTACAGACATAAAAGAAGGAAGCCGTTTATACTACACAGAGCAACGAGTAAGGGATAATGACAAATCAAAGCCTCAACTCAACACCGCTCTAATACTTCCAATCCGCACCAAACCAGTTTATATAATTTGATAGACACAAACATATTTGCACAAGCAAGCGGACAATACTTAACTTACAACGATGTAGAAGGTAAATGGAAGAATACAGCCCTTGGTTCAATTGACACTTTCAGATGTAGTCATTACAGCACCAGTGGCGATAAATAGTTATCTAACATATAACTCAATAAACTGGGTCAATAAAACATTTCCGATAAATGTTGATGAAACAGGCAACATTAGTATGGGAATGAAGAATATAACAGGAGTTAATTTACTAAATGACAAAGGTGTTGATGAATGGATATTTGAGCATAATGATGATAATAATAAGGTGACAGCATCTGGAAGTATAGACACACATAGCGATGTGACAATATCAGGCTTTCCAGCAGATAACCAACTGATTATGTATAGCACGGGGCAATGGAGAAACACCACACCACCCTTTCTTAGATTAGACGGCACAGCCAGTGTGACTGGAGGACTAAATATGAATGGTTATGCTATTTCGGGGGCTTCTACATATAATGGAATTAATCTCACAAATCTCGCAGTTGATGGTTCAGTGGTTAAACTAACAGGAGACCAAACCATAGCAGGAACCAAAACATTCAGCAACATAATAAATGCTAGTGCGGGGATTGATATGAAAAGTCAAAGCATAACAAATGTTAATCTTGTTGATGGTGTTGATGTTTCCGCCCTTGATACTTCGGTGGTTAAACTAACAGGAGACCAAACCATAGCAGGGAATAAAAAATTTACATCAACTTTGGAAGTAAGTGGTTCGTCCAATCCTACTACTTTTGATGGTATTGGCATAGCCTTTGATACAAAAATAGGAATGATTGCCGCACAAAAAACAGCAACAACGACTTGGTATCCGATACAAATAACTGGGGCGTATGTAGAGTTATATTCTGGTGATAATGTAATAGCGACCGCATCTGGCACTACACTATCTTTGAATAACAACAAAATAACAAACTTAGCAACACCATCAGCAACAACGGACGGAGCAAACAAAAGTTATGTGGATACATTAGACGGCCAAAATGTGAAACTAACAGGAAACCAAACCATAGCAGGAATTAAGACATATAGCAGTGGTGTTGAAATAACGGGAAATTCAATCAATTCAACAACAAAGGGCACATATATCGTTTTCAATTCTACCAGTAATATTGGGTCAATTGCTAGTTTGGATATGAAAACTGCGACATATTACAACTTTGAAATTTCTGCGAAAAAAATAAGTTTTATTATTGACGGGACGATTGTCGGTTGGGTAAATGCTTCGGGGCCAGATTGTAATAGTAGCAAAATAGCCAACCTTGGAACTCCGACATTAGCAACGGACGGAGCGACAAAAGGGTATGCGGACACATTGGACGGGCAAAATGTAAAACTATCAACAGACCAAACCATAACAGGAAGCAAAACATTTAATGGGGCGAGCACTGTGATAAAATATCTAACTTTAACGAACAATGCAGATTTTAATAATCAAACTATCACTAATGGAGGAAATATAACATATAATGGGGCGAGGATATTAAACCAAAATGGAGGAGATATATTCTTTTCACAGACATCGGGAGATTACCAATATTTCTTATTTACTCTAAATACCGCTACAAGTGGAACCGCGAACCAACGAGGTTATGTATTTACGAATGTAGCATCAGATGTAAAAGGAGCAGGACTTTATATTTCAAAACTTTTGGATATAAAAGTGCTTCGTCTGACATTGTCCGTTTTAACAATGCTGGCGGTATGCGGTTTTATGGTGTCTTAGACATGAACTCAAACAGCATAACAAATGGCGGAACAATAACAGGAACAACAATTACTTCAACCGCGGGGATATCAACGACGACACTAACCGCAAGCGGATTATTAACAGCGACAGGCTCTAGCATAGTCATACAAGGAAATACTAATGGAGGTAATACGAGAGGAATATTTTTGTGGGACACTGGCAACACAAGTTATGGCATTTATATGGCTTCAAATGGGGGAGCCACAAATACCAGAAGTCTAGCGGGAGGGTCTGCGGTTGCAAGCAATGATTTCACTTCTTTTGCCGTTAGATTTAGGGTAAGTAATGCTTCAACCGACGGATTTATATGGGAGAACTCGTCCGAACAATTATTAATGTCATTGAACGGGGCAAACGGGACTTGATGGACAAAGGGTTAATAACGGCTAGTGCGGGGATATCAACAACGACATTGGCAACAAGCGACAAAATAACAACAGCACTAGGCGAACCAATAATCATAGGCAACTCATCGAAAGGAGTTGGAGCAACTGGAGGATTAGAATTATACGGAACGGCGAGTAATGTCGCAGGAGCACACTTACAAGCAATAACAACAGCGGATGCTTATCCAACATTTCAATTATTGAATTGGGCACACGACAATGTCAATTTAAGTTTTGATGCTTATTTTGACGGCACGAACTGGAAATCAAGCCACAGTGGTTCAAACTTTCTAATTCAAAAAGGTGGCAAACTCGCTTTTTATTATAATTCAGGAACGACGGTGGGAAACAATATATCTTACACTGAGGCGATTAACATTAATACATCGGGAGAGGTAGTCATCCCAACAGCATCCAGCGGTTCTTTAACATTAAGAAAAAGACCCGCCGCTACTTACGACCCACAAATATTTTTGAAATCGGGTGGATATACGAATTATGGAGTAGTTTGTGCATCAACTGGTTTGGTTCATGCTTGGACTACTTCAAACTCTTCAAGCGAGCCTTCTGGTGCTTATAATTATATTCCTTTGAATGGTTCTTGGACACCATCATCGGATAGACTGCTTAAATCAGATATTAAAACATTAGACTGCGGGGATTGTTGCGAGAAACTAATGAAAATAAATTGTTGTTCGTATTATTGGAAAGCAGACGAAAAGAAAGAACAAAAGAACCACGGATTTATCGCGGACGAAGTTAAAAAAGTATTTCCAGAATTTGTATCTGAAAGTGGAATAAAAGCAGAGGATGGAGAAGGCTACCTTGAAGGCATAACATATACAAGTTTTATACCGATATTAGTCAGTGCTTTTCAACACATGGCGGAAAAGGTAGTTAATTTAGAAAAACAAAATAATAATCTCATGAATATACTACAAGACCAAGCAAATCAATTAGCAGAAATCAGAGTGTCCGTTATTGATAATGTCAAATAATACAACTAGACTTCACAGACCCCCGCCTATTATGGATATGGATGGCGAACTAACTCCAGAATTAAAGTCTCGTGTTCTTGAAGTAGAACTAAAGACTGAGGAAAAAAAAGTAGAGCACGAATTGGAAGATAACTGGAATTGTTGTTGTATAAAAAACAGACCGACAGACAGCCGACTTATTAAATACTTATTTCAAATGGGTATCATTATCTCCATTATAACCCTTTGTATCGTAAGGCTATCTGAAAAGAACTTGCCTTGTGAGGTCGCTACTACTTATGTCGGAATCCTAACACTATTGATTGGCATTTGCCTTCCATCACCTTCTTCAAAGAAGTGAGCACTCGTATAAGTGTATTTTATACCATGAAGCATCACTACCTGAGCACATTAAAGGAATGACTTCATCAAAACTAACACACCGATCACTAAAAGGTTTATACACACATTTAAATTTGGTTTCTATTCCTTTTTGAATACACCACACACAACTTTCATTTTTTTTAATCGCCGACCCGTGAGTAAAAGTCGCAGGCAGTCCGAGCAGAAATATTAATTAATAAAAAGTTTATTAGCACTAATATAATCATGGCTACTGAATATAAATATCAGCGGATTATTTTTCTGAGCAATGATTTTGCTGGAGGAAGCAAAACATTTAATAAAAATATTCAAATGTCATTCACACCCACCAAAATGAATGTAAAATTTATCCACTATATGAACGACCAGACCGAAACCAAAACCAGAATTCTTTATATGGACAGAATTGGAATTATTGGAACATTTGCGGACAGCACCTCAGCAAACATTTCAAACCTTAGTCATAATTTGGGTGTTGTCGGATGAACTGACGGACAATATACATTTAAAGTCCTTGAAACCGACAGCGGAAATATTGACACAGGAAATTTAGCGGGGCGAATTGTTGTGTGTTTGGAATTCGTTGCGTAGAATATAGGATGGAGAAAATAAACAAGGTCAAAGTTAAGCCTGTGAAGCAGGATGGAAACGGAGATAAAAAAGCAAAAGGTTATAAATTATTTAACGAACCTTACGCAAATATATTTCTACTTGCCCGTAAGAAGAGCGGGAAAACAACAGCACCCTTTGAAATACTGAAACGGACTACAGACAGAAAAACCCGTATTGTCATTATTGCTTCAACGATACACAAGGACTACATTTATAAAGCAATGGTAAAGCACTTTAAGAACAGAGGAAACCCGATGGCAATATATACCTTTCTTAAATCAGATGGTGTAAATGTCATTAATTATGAGTTAGACAAACTGAACAGACATGACGAGCAACACGAAGGAGAAGTAAAACAAGACAAAGAAGAAATAGAGAAGCCACAATTTCTTTACTTTGGAAAAGAAGAAAAAAAGAAACAGAGCGCCGCGGAGGCAAAAGAAAGGCCAAGTAAGTATATTTCTCCAGGGGTTGTTTTTGTTTTGGACGATTTAGGGAGTGGATTAAGAGACAAGTCCGTAAGTGATTTGTTAAAAAAGAACAGACACTATAAATCAAAGGTGATTATGTCAAGCCAGTATTTAAACGACCTACGGCCAGAAGCCATTAAGCAGTTAGATTATCTATTAATCTTTCCGGGGCAATCTCAGGACAAAATGGAACTCGTGTATAAACACTTAGACCTATCTCTTGACTTTGATTACTTTCTTCAAAAGTATCACGAAGCAACAAAGGAGAGATTTAATTTTCTTTATGTCTCAAGTGTTGATGATGAGTTAAGAAAAAACTTTGCCTATCGCATGAAATAATTATTTTTGTAATTATTTTTTATTTTTGCTGAAAGATTTTTAAAATCTTTCTATTATATGGTAGTTAAAACAACTCGTGTTGAAGTCATTCCAACAATCGGCAAACGAACTATTAACTCAAGCACAAACATGGCTGGAGGCAAAAAGAAGACTGGTCGCAAGAAGAAGCAAGGAGGCAAGTGACAGGCTGGCGGTAAAATTAACTGGCAAAAAGTTGGCAAAACCGCAATGGCCGTTGATAAATTTCTTCGCGGTAATAAGTTAATCTCAAGGACTGCGGGAGCATTAAGTAGTGTCGGGGTGCCTTACGCTGGTAGTGTTGGTGCTGTAGCATCAAGACTGGGGTATGGTAAGCAGAGAGGACGAGGTGCCCTTAAATTCTAAAAAAAATAATTTGATATAACACAGAAGTATTTTTTTTGTTAATATACAATGGTCGTCAAGAAAGCGAAGAAACAGAAATTAAGACCACCGCGGGTTTATAGAAATAAAAGCGGGAAGCCGTATATTATCCAGAAGGGTAAAAAATATTATCTTAATTTCGGTAGAAAGACAAATGATATGAGCACACTTCAAATTGTTAAACCTTTTATGAAATACTTAAGCAGACCAAAATCAAAGCGGACACCTAAGCGAAAAGAAGACTTGCGAAAAGTCCAGAGTTTGTCGAAGATTGAGCAAAATACTAAAACCGCCATTAATGACCACTTAGACAAACTCAGAAAGGATAAATACGAAAAGATTGATGAGATTGACCAAAAAGAGAAAAAAGCACGAGTTGATGCTGAAGAAGAAGAGAAGAGGCAAGAAAGAAAAGACATAGCAGATGCTAAGGAAAGGCAGGATGAGTTAGCAAGGATACACCGCAATGAACTATCCGATATCAAGGAACGACAAGAACAAAAAGCCAGAGAACTAAGTAGGGAGCAAAAACTCATAGATGATGTAAAATAGATAGAAAAAATAGGATACAAGCATTACCACCGCCACCACAATATCAATATATTATGCCACCACAGCAGGGACAACCACAAGCACCGCCATTAGGAGCACCACCACAAGCACCGCCATTAGGAGCACCACCACAAGCACCGCCCTTACCTAATTTAGGAGATGAAACACCATTGAAAACGAAAGAGCAATATGAGGAAGAAAAAAAGCAAAAGCAGAAAGATATTGAAACACTGAAATTAGCGGGATATACAGATAAATTCATTAAAAAGATGAGTCTCAAAGACTTACAAAAAGCCAGTCAAGATACTCAGATGGCTATAGCCACAGCAACGACTTTAGAAGAACAGAAAAAATTAGCAGAAGAATATAAAGAAAAACTTGAAAAGGAAAAAAAGAAAGCGGAAGAAAGTGGTAAGCATCTTGAAAATTTACAAATTAATCAATTTTTAATCTCTGCATTTTCAAAAACTTATCACCCAAACATTACTATAAAAGAGTTAGCTCAGGCTTTAAAAAAGAGACTAGATAGTGATGGACATAAAAAATTAAATTACAAAGACACTTCAAAGTGGATTATTGACATGATTAAAAGGTTTAATATTGATGTTGGAAATGAAAAGGAAAACGTAAAAAGAAAAGTAGCGGATTATGCTAGATATGAAGATTATATGGGTATTAATGAGCAAAAAGGTAGTGGAGCGAAGACATTAGAAGAATTAATTGATAAGGTATTTTCAATAGCGAAAAAAAAAAAAAAAATTAATCCGCAAAGATTGGAAACACACAATGAATAAAAAGGACTTTGTAAATACTCTAACGAACAAAATGACGATATACCCAAATGTTGATAAACAAGTTTCAAATGATTTGAATATTGACGAGGGAATGCCCCAACCGCTACCCCCGCCATTAGAGACACAACCACAGCAACCAGAGCCAGAGCCACAACCACAGCAACCTGAGCCAGACAAAACACAGCCAGAGCCACCGCCAGACGAACAACAGGGTGAGGGGCGGGGACTAATGACTTATGAAATAGACAACATAATGAAAAAATATGGAGGGTATCTCGGAGCCATAGCCAGTGATGAAATCTATAAGTTGAAGCCCGGAAGCAGAAAGCGATACGGATTTATTATGAATACCGACCCTAGCAATGAAAAAGGACAGCACTGGATAAGTATTTGGTTGGATTTAGAAAAAGATAGGTCTATTGAAGTGTATGACCCTTTAGCACTTTACGAGCCAACGGAAGACTTTCAACAGCAAATGAAACAACTAGTAAATAAAAGTAATCCAGATAGTTATTTATTAATGAAGGTTAATCAAGTAAAAGAGCAGAGTGATACTTCGGACACGTGTGGATGGTTTGCTATGCGTTTTTTGATGGAGAGGGCAAAAGGTATTAAATTCAAATTTGCGAGTGGTTTCACTGACCTAAAAGAAGATGAAGCAGAAAAGTTAAAAGCACAAAATGGTTATGGAGATGGTGAGGGATTTAATACATTTATCTGAATTATGTATTAAATAAAAGAATATAAAAGAATATAAAAGAATATAAAAGAATATGCCAGACTACAAGCAAGGAAAGATTTATGCTGTCAGATCTCACCATACAGATAAAATTTATATTGGTTCAACAACTCAATCATTGGCTCAGAGAATTGCTAAGCACAGAAATGATTACAAAAACAAAAAAATAAAATGGGTATCATCATACGAGATATTACAATATTCTGATGCTTATATTGAGTTATTGGAAAAATATCCATGCAACGATAGGGAAAGTTTATTGAAAAAAGAAGGAGAACATATACGAAACAATGAAGAGTGTGTAAATAAGCAAATAGCAGGGCGCACCAATGAAGAATATAGACAAGAACATATCGATGAAATCAAAGAATATCTAAAAATGAAATATGCTAGAGACAGAGAAGAAATACTTAAAACACATTATTGTCCTTGTGGCGGAACATATATAATGCAAGGGAGAGAAAGACATTACAGGAGAAACAAACATATAAATTACATTAATAGTTTATATAATTTTGAAGATATCCAAAAATTATTTGCATAATATAACAATGGATTACAAAGGGGGTAGGTCAAGTAGTATCTATTACATAAATAGCAAAAACCGAATAACGGGGACAGACAGCGACTTTACACACGAAGTCAATATGAAGGGTCTAGACAATCCCACACATTGTAAAATTCTTCATATCTATGTGCCGAAATCGTATTACTCTGTGGCTTCACCATATAATACTTTTACATTATCCGAAGACGGGTATGAGGCTTTAATTACGATACCTGAAGGAAACTACACAATGAACAACTTAAAAAATAAACTATCTGAGATACTGACGGCAGACAGCCCGAATGACTATACTTATGTTGTCTCAAGCAACAATACAAACACAGAAGCGGAGGATGGCAAATTAACATTCAGTGTTTCAAATAACGGAGGTATTCAACCGCGGTTTATATTTGATGCTGATACCCGCATTCACGAGGTAATGGGTTTTGATAGAAACTCAACATATTTCTTTGCTAATGATTTTATTAAATCGCCAAATGTAATTATTCTAACTGGTGAAAAAACTCTGTATCTTCAATCTGATTTGGTGAATGAAGGTGATAATCATGTGCTACAAGAAATATACACAGCCAACGAAATTCCTTTTGGTTCTGTCATTTATGATGGAAGCGGGTCTGAGTATGGTAAAACATTGTCCGCTAATTCAAACAATGTATTCAGGTTTTACTTGACAGACGAAAATGACCAAGCAATAAATCTTAATGGTTTAGGTATCGCTATGACTTTATTGGTTTATCGTGAAACTAATTATTTTAGTTTATTTAATTCATTTTTCAATTTGTTGAAATCCAAGTGATTGATATTTATTTTAATTATTTATTTTTTTCTATAAATATATTTCGTGTATTAATCAACTTACACTACTTCAAAAACAAAACAAAAAATGCCGGTCCAATACGGAGGAGAACTAGTCCATCAGACTAAGGAACTGCTCACTGGTAAGTATGAATTAACTAAACTTACCACCCGTGAAGGCTCGCAACCTGTCGCACTTACTACTGCTGGTGGTACGGAAAACACATTTCAAATTCCTACTCGTCCTTTGAACCTTGCGAGGAGTGTGTTGCGATTTACTTACACTCCGTCTGGTGCGGGGTGCGGGCCGCTACAATCGTATTTATATGGATTGTCTGTCTATGATTAAAACTATTGAATTGCGAAGCCGAAGCGGGCAGTATCTGTGTAATCTTCAACATGTGGGTAATTACACAAAGGTTATATGGAAACCAGAAATGAAGTATGAAAAATTTATGGCACTTGAAAATCATGGTGCTGGTGTGGGTAGTGGTGCTATGCTTCAAAAGTGTAATGCTGGAAAAGTTGAAATTGGAACCGTAGCGGAAAGAAAAACAATTACTGATGCGGCAGATTTTGCAGGTCTTAAGGCGGCGGTTCAAACATATTACAAAGTGCCTCTTGTTAATGCACGCCGTAATGATGATACCGCTCTCGCTGATAGCACTGCTGGAACTTATAGCCTTGTTAATGTTCCTTTTGAGGAGGCTAAGTATTTTGAAGGTGGTGGTGATAATACTGCCACCCCGTGTGTTATTAATGTTAAGTTTCCTTTGGGTATGCTGTTTGGTACTATTTTTGAACTGGATAAGACTATTGGGTTTAATGAAATTTTGGATTTGCGGATTGTGTGGGCTGAAACCAACCGCTCTTCATTCTATGGCACTAATGTAAGTTCTATTTCAACTGGTGCTGCCGCTACAACCTCTGGCGCTATCGTCTCTAACCTAAATCTATTCCTTGCTGTTGAGACTGACCCGAATGTTATCCTCGGTGTCCAGCAAAATATTGCGGGTGAAGGCTTTCCATTTAAGATTGAGTATCCTATCGCTTGGAAGCAGAGCCTATCAACACAAAGTCAAAATTATGTTATTAAGATGAATCGCTCGCAGGGTGAAAGAATTCGTCGTATTTATCCTTCAGCCTTTCATTTCACTGAGAGTGCTAATACTTCTTTTGATAATGACAACAGGGCGGATGCTAAAATTATTTCTTATTATACGACCCTTGACGGCTCACGTCTTCAACAATTTGACATTGACACTTCTGAGAATGAAGACTATATGATTTTGAAGGATAAGTTGAAGGGGAGTGCTATCCTAAACAGTGATGTCTATCATTACAACTGGTTCCATGTAGATACTTGGGACAATAACCGCCCGCTGTGCGATAAGGACACCGACGGCTATGAGGTAAGCGGTTTGAGCCTTGACACTGAACGACGATATGAATTTGTTTCAAATACGAGTGCTAATGCGAGCGGTAATGGCATAACTAATCTCAACCATTACACATTCGCCATTCTTCAATGTAGTGTGCTTGTTAAAGGAGTTGAAATTCTAATGAGTTGATATTTATCAACTTCACTCTCATTCGCTTTGCTCATTCTCGTTTGTTGATAAACATCGAAAAAACGATGTTTTAGAATAAGCGGGAGTGCGTCAGCACGAGGCGCAATTCTAAAATATCAAAAAGAATAATAAAAATAAAAAATATTTTTTTGTTTTATATACACAAGAGATGACTACTCACCAGAGAAATTTGGTAGCACAAAATCCAGACGGAGAATTTATAAACGTCAGGGTTGGATATGATGGTGATATTGAAACAAATAATTCAAAAACAGCTTTTGGCGAAGCAGTAGTAGGTCAATTAACACCAGTATTACAAGAAATCTTTCCATATACCATTAATACTAGGATATGGACAAAAACAGAAACAAAATCGTCTGTGTCATTTTTGAATAATATGGCTGAATTGAAAACAACAGCGGATGCTACGGCAGATGCTAGACTGGTAAGTAAAAGGAGAATAAAATATAGAACTGGAATGGGTGTCCTAGCCCGCTTACTGCTCTATGGACAACGGATGATACAAAAGATTACTATTCATATATTGGAATAGGAAATGACCTTAACGATGGATTTTATTTTTACAAAAATCAAGCAGGAATGAATATCTCACATTATGCGGGAGGTGCTGCAGATTATATTGACCAAGAAGACTGGGACGACCCTTGCGATGAAACTTCGGCTATGCCAAACTTAGACTGGAGTAAAGGAAATGTATTTCAAATTCAATTTCAATATTTAGGTTTTGGTGCTATTAAGTTTTATATTGAAAATCCCATAACAGGATTATTTCAATTAGTTCATATGATTGACTATGCGAATGCTAATAATGGTGTAAGCCTGCGAAATACAACATTACCTTTTACAGCAGTAATGAGAAATGATGCAAAGACTGGAATACAAACTCTTAAAACAGCGAGTGCTAGTTTATTCATTGAGGGAACGAATACGATAAACACAAGTATAACAAACGAAGTGGAAGGAAGTAAAGTTGCAAACACCACTGAAAGTCCTATTATTAGTATAAGAAACAAAGCAACATTTGAAGCGGGCGGTGCTAATTTAACAAATTATTCAAATGTTTATCCAACTTTGATAAGTATTACAAATGAAGATACTAAGTCAAATGTTGTCAGAATGGTATTAAATGGAACACTAACTGGCGCAGGTTTTGCAGATGTTGATTCTAAGTATTCAATTGTAGATACTGACACAAAGGCGAGTGCTATCGCAAACGGAACAACAATTTTTAAACTATATGTAAATAGTGCTTCAACTCAACAAATCAATCTTAGAAGTTATGATATATACCTATCACCGAGTGATGTATTGACTTTTACACAGAAGTCTGTCTCTGCTGGTGGAGGAGGAAATATCAATATTATTGCTAATTTTATTGAGGATCAGTGATGTGGATATTTGTTTAGAAAATCTACGATTTTCTTTTCAGACCTGATTCGACGAAGTCGAATCTACAACGTCTTCAACAAACATCGTGAAAGGTAAAGTTAAAAAGGAAAAAAAAACGATGTTTTGTGATGACGAAGTCAGAACAAAATATCACAGATATTTTTTTACCGCATCTTTGTTATTAAAATAAGGTTGTTGAATTAAATATTCAAGGTATGGTTTATCAATCTTAGCAACATCTTCAATTTTCATTTTTTTATACTTACCATATTGAAGAACAACATCTTTCTTTAATATACATCCTTCTTCTGTACATGTAGCAGTCGCTATCTCTTCGCCTACATTAGCCTTTATTTCGGTAATTCCAGTCTCTTTTAAATCACTCGCCTTAAAAGGAGTGCTCTCTTCTTCGTCCGTTATGGTCTCCAATGGAATAACCGCTTTCACGTTGTCATCGCGGGGTTTGTATTGCTCATAGAAAGAAACAATATCAGGCTTAGTCCATTTAATTGTTGGCTTTTTTATTTCGCCGTCAAGGTTCCATTTTTCAATTTCATTCAAGTAGTCTTGTTTGGTGTTCAGGTCAGTCATGATATTTTAGAATTGCGCTTCGTGCTACGCACTCTCGCTATGGATTCAACTTGTTGAATCTATATTCTAAAACATCGGAAAAAAATTTAAAGAAAAAATAATTAAAAGAAAACGATGTTTTGTGATGACGAAGTCAGAACAAAATATCATATATATTTTTTTACTTCACTTTTAATGTCAGTAAATTTATCAAACCGCGGCTGTTTCATAACCCATTCAAGATATGGTTTGTCAATGGTAGCAACATCTTGAATTTTCTTACCTTTATACTTACCAAATGGAAAATATCCCTGGGCTTGCCTGCCCGTGCATTTTCAATCATTTGCATTTCGTCAGTAATTATCTTTTTAACATCGGTAATAGAAAATGTTTCTTTTTTATTTTCAATAGAGAGTTTCTCAAACTTCTCACATAATCTGGTGAGGGTGGTCATTGGTCTATATAGAGTCGTAAAAAAATTTATGAAAAAAATTAATTAATTGATTATTATTAAATTTTAAGAGCGGACACGAAACCGTAAGGGATACTATCATTTTCGTTGATAAACTCACGACCGCACCATCTTGTTTTATTAACTACTTTTACTACATTCTTTTGGTGATGTATGCTAAAGTGTTCAATATGTTGTTGTTTGCTGTTTCTGCTAGTATGAATTTTCTTCATTATAAAGTCTCTGGTATTAGTTAAACTTTCACCCTTATCCATTAATTCATAAGCGGTTGAATTTAACTTTTTCAAATCTAAACCTTTTCCTCTAAAGTGGAAATGAGTTTTACCTTTTTCTTCCCCTTTCTTTACATACTCCAACATATACAATTTTGGTGCTACCCATATTCCCCTTATTATTTTACAATCTGTTCCAAGGTCATCATCCATTCCGCCGATTGTTTTATCTCTAAATCTCTTTATCCGTTCAATTTTTCTTACATGGCTTTGAATGCTGTCTGTATCTGTATAATAATAATCTCGGTCGGGGTCGTTGTCTGGGTTGGCTTCGGTCATATACTTATACATAATTCGTCTGCTGTATGCTAATATGAATGCTCCATAGTGAGTAGGTTTTGTAATTCTTTCTTCTTTTTCTTGCTCATCTCTTGGAATGCAACTGATTAACCATAATTCACCATTAGCCTCTTCAAACTTTTCAATATCAGTTATCACATGTTTAGCCCAGAATTTCCAATACTCGTGATTTTTTGTTATGTATTTACTCACGGTGTTTATTGGTCTCTGAATGGTCTTACCATATAAAGCATTCATAAATAACTTTGCTAATAAATACTGCGGTGTGCCTTTTTTTGAATTTTGTTTTCGTTTAAATAACTCTAATATGTAATCTTTGAATACTGGTTCGGCTTCTTCCGTGTAATATCCACGAATGATTTTGACTTGGTAGCCAAGTTCAATCATATCTTCAATATCTACAGAAGTTAGCCATTGGTCTTTCATATCTCTTAACTCCCATTTTAAACACCCCTTACTATCTCTATACGGAACCCGCGGATGTAATATATTTTTTGGAGATATGTAATCAACATTATATATCCCTAGTTTGCCTTTCATTTCACCTTCACATTCCTTTATTTCACCAGTCATAAATAGTTCAAGCATCGCCGTTGGATAAAGACTTACAACATCGGCATCGATAAGATAATCTACAACTTCATCAAACCCAATTTCACCATTTATGTATTTTTGATATTGCTCCGAAATAAATCGCCTTTTGCTTGGATAAGTTCTAGCACCATATACAGCCCTTCTAAAATCTTTTTCTTGTTTTAAATTCGGTAGTTGAATAACATATTTACCATCTATCTTCTTTTTCCATAAATTCCAAGTTAGAGACGAAGTAGATATATAAGCGGTTAAATTAGTTTTATGTTCTTCATATATTTGATTGTTTAGTTTGTCGTGTAGTTCCTTTAGTCCCATAACATCTTTTTCTAAGTATGTTAGACATTCCTTTTTCGTTTCATCATCCATCTCTTCCCATCGTTTCGCCTTGTCATGGTCAAAGTCGCCTTTTAACACATTACATCCCAGTGTTTCAAGGTTCTTTTTTAGACTTCCCTCAGTGTGCTTACATAAATCCCAGAATTTTATATTTTTATATTCTAATGAGATAATAGCACCATTGTTCATAAGGGTCGCATTTTTTATTCTTCTTTTGATAAATTCTTTCTGTAATGAGTAATGGTCAAACTTACTACCATTGAAAGCATTAACATATAACCGCTTCTACCTGCTGGTGCCAGGAGAGAGGCGCGAGCAGGAATACGAGGCGCTAACAAGCAGGGGCCTGGCTGTCATGAGCGTGACTACGCTCGATGCCTCCGCGGTCGCGGACTGGAGTGCTAACCCCAGCGCCTACCTGCGGCGGCCCCTGGGGCGTGAGCAGCGGCTGGTCGTACTGGAAATGGTGAACCGCGTAGCGCAGCAAAGGAAAGGAGGTGAGGCGCCGCCCGGCCTGGACTTTAGTTTCGAGCCTAGCTTCTTGGTGTTCAAGTGTTTCGTGGGAGAGCACTAATTTCAGCCGACTCAAAACAAATAAAACGTTATGCTTCCAAACCGGCTGGGTGACGAGATTGAGGCCAACTTTTGGTTTTCTTTTTGATAAATCATCCGCATATTCAAAAATTATATAAAGTAATTTAGGAATATATTCATCACCTGCTACATATTTAAAGCCGATATCCGAAATGGTATAGCCTGCTATGTATGGTGTGTGTAATTCATATTCATTTGTAAAAGTCTCTAAGTCATAATGAAATACTTCATCTTGATTATTATACTTAGCCTCTTCAAATCTAGTAAGTAAAGACCTTACCTGATTTTCTTTTCGTCTTAATTTAGCCTTTGCATATGAAACTCTTTTATTATTACAAGTGTGCTTATTAAAATAAGTTGAAAAGCAATCTGGACACTTATTTTTGTTTCTTTTTATGAAACTTATATGATGTCCTTTGAGTAGATAACAAAGCACATCTGCGGTTATTAAAGGGTCTTCAAAATTTTTGAATGTCTGTTTGCTTGTTGCATCAGTCAATTCAAAATACCTACCTTCAATACAATATTTTTTAAAGATTTCAAAGCAGACTGATAAAGGTATCGGAGTATTAGGCTCTAGTTTGAACTCACTTCTAATGGCATTACATACTTTTTATTGAGTTTTGATTTACCCTTCATTGGTAAATTTAGTATGTTTTTAACGACATGAAAGAAACAATTATTATCTTTGCTTCTTGGATTAATATGTATCCCTTCGGGTTTTTTATGTTTTTTATCACTTCCTGTATCATTACACCCGCCTCCGTCTTCTTGGATAATTTGAATAGTTACATGTTGAATAATTCTTTCATATCCATTCGCACTGGCTTCAAGATTTTGTTCGTTGTATAGATATATATCACGAAACAACTCATCTATGTCTTTTAACTTAACTGAGTTAAAAGTTTTCCACTTGTAAAACTTACTATCATCTGCATCTGTTATATACCCAAACTTAACATAAAGACTTGCTTCGTTTGTCAGTCCTCTATTTTTGGCATCCTTAACTGCTCTCATAATTAATATTTCAATCGTATCCATATCATAGAAGTTAATGTCAAGGTCTTTAGAAGGGTATGTATATCCGTTTATACCTCTGTTTTTTATTGGTATTAGTTCTACAAGTTTTACCTCACGCTTCTTCGCTTCCTGTGTCTTAGTTTCCCTTAAGTTCACCCTTACCTTCGCTAGTTCTACATTTTCCTTCGTTGGTCTGGGTGGTAAAGGTGGTGGCATACTTTTTATATCAATACAGATATAAAAATTATAAAAATAATAATAAATTATCTGTTATAAATATATATAATAATTTCTTATATTTAAATAGAAATTCATTTTAGTGCATCCTCCATTCTTTTCAACTTAAGTAACGCTTGCTTCACTTCATCTCTTTTTTTCTTTCTCCTTTCCGCTATTATTGCTTTATTTTGGTTGTAGTATTCCATCGACTTCTGCCTGTGTCTTTCTGGATCTTTTTTTATAAACTCTCTCGCCTTTCTCCGTAAGGCTTCCTTTTTCTCTTCTGGTGTTTTGTATATTGGTTTTCTTCCCATCTTTGTGTATATATAATAAAAAAAATCTTTAATATATATTAAATATTATTTGTTTGTATCAAGGGATAGTAATTTCAATTCCATAATGTTTTCCTGTCCCTCCTCCATAGATTGAATAATATACTTGTTTCCTTCCTTTAATCTTTAGAGTTTCTGCTAAGTGCTTGCTGATATATCCGAGTTGCTTTCCGCTTTCTGTTTCAACCTTTATCGCATTTTTATCAAATTTGTTTTCTGGTTCGTGTTGGATAAAAACTTTTTCACCTCGTCCTATGGTTTTAAGATAAGAAATATTATCTTGTCTCCCATCAAATGAAACAACCACAACTCTTGTCGTTGTCATTTTATATATACATAAATAATATTTGCTTAAAATAAAATTAATTATTTGTTTTAAAAATATCTTTCTATGTCATCGTTTCTATATGTTATACGACTGAATTTATGTCCTCCTAACATAATTTCTTCTTTCTCCGCAAAAGAAGTCTCTATGTGATTGGCTTTTTTCGTGTTTGTATTTGCTATATATTTTTATAGTTTTACCACATACACAGGTATATGTTTGTTTGCTTCTTTCTTTTCTGCTAATGTTTTGCTTTTGCTTTGATAATTGTTTGTAATATGTATTTTTATTATCTTCTTCGTATTTTGATAATATTTCCTTTTCTTAAAACTCCCTTGCTTGCTTTTCTGCTTCTTCCTTTGTCATCTTTTTTCCAATGTAAATTATTCTTCTTTTTTGTTCTCCATTTTCTCTCCACCTTATAACAATTTTATTTTTTTGAATACATATTCAGCCTTTTGAAAATTTTCTGATTGTTCTCTCACTCATTCTATATTATGACACTTGTAATTCTTTAAATCAGACTGATAAATAAAATATGACATATATGTTTTCTTGTAGTGTGATGTATAAGGCTATTTGGTTGTTTTTGTTTCTTTGTATTTATTTTACGGGAAATCTATAGGAGGTGGTGCGACACAGAAAAACGAAGGCGAGAATTTGCAAAAATTCTTGCAGAGATTTTCTGTATCATCTACTAAGCCTCCGTATACACATCTAGCGCAGACACAACTAGGACATTTAGAGTTGTGACAGACTTACCGTTTTAAACGGGTTTTACGAAGGTTTGGGCCTTTTCCTCTTTTCTGTATCTTTCTGCCATATCATATCACTTTTGACTGGTTTCTTTTGTGCTGACGTCAGCAATTTTGCTGTTTAAGATCATATCATTACCGAAATTCAGGCACTTGTACGTTCCGGTCTGAGGTTGCAAAATAGGTGTTATAACGTTGAACTTTTGCGGAACTTTTCGCCACCACTGACCTATCGAGCAAACTTAAAAATAAACAATACCTTCTAGAAAGGAGGTCGGGCTCTTTTCTTTTGCTTTCATTTCTTCGTATTCTTTAAGTTTTCTGTTAATCTCCTTTAATTTTTCCTTTCTTCATTTTATTTATTTCATCCCGATTTTTTCTATAGTAAGTCAATGATTTTTCGGTGTTCGCTTTTCGTCTGTCCTCAGGTGTGAGATATTTCTTGTGTCTTCCCATTATATATTATATATGTAATATTATTTATTTCTTTAATGGTTTTACAATTTTAATTAGATTAAATTATTATTCAATACAATCATAAGTCAAATTAAGTCTTAATTAAAGTTGTCTTATTGCTTCATATATTTCCCATTTATAAATATTCAACATGGTTGGAACCTCTAATGCTTTGTTTCGTTGTTTGTTCCAAAACTTAAAGGCTGTGCTATACCTTTGAAGCACTTCCCTTTTTGTGTATTTTTTAAGTTTTTAAGTCTCATGTCGTCTGCTTTCGCTTCTGGAAAATGTAGATTGTTTATTTCTTTCATTTCAATGCTTGC
>WBZZ01005260.1:72500-92500 GCA_019918135.1 Paulinella micropora
CATTCTTTACAGTCTCCATTCCTTTTTCTTTTGCTTTTTGTTGAGTGCCTTAACTTACTTCGCCTTCACACTTCCATCTCTTCGAAAAGCAAGTATGACTAAGTTATTGTATTGTATTGTAACACAGTTCATGAGACGCGGCCGCATATAGAGGCATTGGTACTTTTCTCACTGAGATTTACAGAGCATTTGCGAATGCAACAGACTTGCAAAAAGTAGCAGCTCAGTACCAGCGATGTATTCCTTGACATTAAACTGATTCGCTTCAGCAATTGAAAAAAAAATCAAGTTCAACGGAAGAATACAGTACTTGAATTTCAATTTTATTAATGAATGATTAATATTATCAAGTTAATATTATTAACAGTGACAAACAGATTCAAAATTCTGCTGTCAAAAATATTTTTTTATATTCGGAATACAGTGGATATTAATATTAATATATTTTAATAATTTTCATAGATTCTAAATTCCAACAATAATCAGAAAACTAGTTCAAAATCCGAATTCCAACCAAAATCAGAAAACTAAGTTAAAATCTGAAAAATAATTTTTTTTCCCACTTGAACGTCGGTCAACAATACTGTTGCCAGACGAGGTATAATCATTAAAGTCATGCTTCGGTATACTATGATCGTAAGACGTTAGGTTATGAAGCCTTGAAGCGCAGATTCAGTGCGCTGGAACCCTTGTGTCTCCAAGTACAGAAGAAAGCTGGCCCCAACACCCAGAGGGACCGGCGTTGTCTTGTTCGTGTTGCCTTGTGCCAGAGCAGAACTAATTTCTGTTTACTGTGTGTGTTTGATAGGTAACTGCTGAGGCACTGTGCGAGTTGAGCTGAGTCTCAGCGCAGTGGGTGGTGGTTCGAGGCCGTTCGAGCTCAGCCTCCGCCAGCCAGCCCACCAAGGCGTCAAGAGTTCCAGGGTGGGAAGCAGAAGATCTTGGAATGGTTGTAGTCTTCTCACTCAACTTTACGAGTGGCAAGTATTTTATTAAAACAGTGCTTGCGTAGCAAACACGAGCACGCATGGGTTGAGCTCTGGTGAATATGTAGGAAGGAAGACAAGCTCAATATTCAGTGCTTGAAAGAGAGCTCGTAGGAAGGGTGTGATGGCGTTTGCATGGTGAATTTTAGCATTATCTAAAACCAATGCATCACCTCGACCCAGAAGACCATTCGCAATCGCATCCAGAATAGCATGCAAAAAGTCGATTGCGTTGTTGGACCCTCTTCATACAGAGGGCAGAGCTCCCCCACGAGGATGGGTAAGCTGTAATGCATACAACCAAACACAGTCCTCAAAAGATGAGAATGATGTCTCGTTATATTAGCTCAGTGAAGCCAAAAAGGAAAACGGCAACAGACCAGGAATAAAATGGCATCAGGTCCAATGCGGACAAATAATACTGAAAAACAAGCTGGTGCACCTGTCACCATGAAAAGGTACTTTTTACCGGCTATCCGGGGGGTGATGCCTACAAAGCGATGTAAGATAGCTCGTACTACTGGTTCACCTGGTGCTGACCTGCAGCCGTGACGATTGTAACAATCAAAATTCCGCAAAGAAACTTCATCAAAATATTTCAAGCGAGCAGGATCCTGATCCCCCACCCAGTCTAGAAAAGCGTTTTTCACTGTATACTCACTCCAGGGAGACGTCACCGACCCAACTTTAAGTGTGTAGTGAAGCGCCTCCCTGCGTATCGCTTGATAGATGCTGTGGCGCGACCGCCTTCTAGCCATGCCCAACCAAGCTCGTCTCGTAGAATCCGAACGATAGCGCTATCTTTCAGCCGGAGATCTGATAAAAGATAGATAGAGAGACAGATAGATAGATCATATAGTAGACAGATAGATAGATAGATAGATAGATAGATAGATAGATAGATAGACAGTTAAAAATATAGATAGATAGATAGATAGATAGACAGTAGTATAATATCCTTTTTTTAAGGTCATTTTTCGTGCCCTCAAAATGACACTTTAAAAAAGAATTCGGCTTCCAGACACATCTCCCGCAAATCAATACGAAGCAACAAAACAGCAAAATAACGAAATCAAATTTTCCAAATCAACAGAGAGCAAAGGAACAAAAAAGCAACCGAAAAATAAAATGTGAATGCGGTGCGGAGGTTTCAAGAGCGAACTTATCAAGACATAAAAAAACACACCATTATCTCCGACATGTAAATCTCCGACACGTCGGAGATAGAGATTGAGCACCGACGGAAAACCCCATTTTAATAAAATAAGTCCAAAATAGACTTTTTTATTTACTATATATAAACATGATTAAGTGCAAACAGAAGAGAGCGGAATATGTAAAGGAAAGAAGAAAACAGAAATATACCTGTGTATGCGGTAAGGTAATAGGGATATACGGAAAATATCAACACGAAAAATCAGACTTTCATAGAGACCACTTCGCAGAGAAAGAAGAAGTTATGATAGGTGGGCATAAAGTTATTCGTATAATTCGTAGAAACGACGACTTGGAAAGATATTATAAAAATCACTCGTGATTTGTTATAATAATGTTATAAAAATAAAAATGTAAAACCATTTAAAGAAATAAATATTATTACTTATATAATATGTCTTCTATAATGATACAAGCGGACAAGGAATTGAAAGAACTATACAACTTACATTTTCCAGAAGCACTAGCTCATGATAGAAGGATTAAGAAATACACTAGAAGAGAAACACTTCAGCGATATAGCAAAGCCTTTAAGTTTTGGGAAAAACAGAGAAACAAGGCATTAGAGGCTCCAACAATGTTGAATATTCACAAATGGCAAATTTGCGAAGAAGCAATCGCACAACTTAAATTAAGGGTGATGATTGTATTAAATAATAAAATGTAAAACCATTTAAAGAAATAAATATTATTACTTATATATATATATAGAGATGGGGAGACACAAGAAATATCTCACACCTGAGGACAAACGAAAGGCTAACTCCGAAAAGGCTCTTGCATATTACAAGAGAAATAAGGACGAAATTAATCAAAAGAGGAAGGAGCAATTAAAAGAACGAAATAGAAAACTTAAGGAATACGAAGAAATGAAGGCGAGAGGAGAGTAAAACAAAAACGAAAAACAAAAAAGTATTTTTTTTTCTAAAAATTATGAATTTCATATTAAAGGTAAGACAATTTATATATATATATAAAAGGTAAAACAATTTAATTTATTTCAATATTTTTATATCCACCCTAATATAAAAGTAATGCCACCACCATTACCGCCAAGACCGACGAAGGAAAATGTAGAACTAGCGAAGGTAAGGGCGAATTTGAGGAAAACAGAAACCAGAGAAAACAAAAGGGAATTTAAAGTAGTAGAGTTAAAATCTAGGCGAGACAATAGATTAAACTCTCTTACATACGAGAAGCAAGGATTAGACATAAACTTTTATAATACTGATGCATTAGAGCGAGAGGTTCTAATTCCTATACTATTGGATGCGAAAAGAAATGGTATGACAGGAAATGCGGATGTTCATATCACTATAACATACATAACAGACCACGAAGAATTAAATAGATATTATAAAAAGAAAACATTTAATTCTTTTCAAATAAAAAACTATGACGATTTTATTGAAATGTTGAATGAGTTTAACATAAGCAATATTGAAGCATCTGGATTAGGTTATGACCGAATTATTGAATATGCTAAGGTAGTAGTAGTTCAAGAAAACGGAGGCGGTTGTTATGAAGGAAGAAACAAATGTAAAAAAACAATATCTGATGAAAACATATTGATATCTCCCGCTAGCAAGAATAATAATTGTTTATTCTTTCTCTGTAAAGACCTTCTTAATATGCCACTTATTAACAGAAAAAGATGTAATGATATTAGAGAGAAATCCAATCTTTCTAATGATTGCCCCATACCATTCTCTACCGCCGTAAAAATCCTTAATACTTTGATAAAAGAAGGAAAGACATATGAAATAACAAACGCCTTAACAAGAGAAACTATAAGCACAAACAACATCGGAGAAGAAGCGGACATTATGATTTACTTAGAGAATAACCACTATTTTGGATTAACTAAAAGATATAAACAAAAATGCGAACAATGTTTAAAGAAACACATCAAAAAGCACACTTGTAATGCAAAAATCATAAATTATGTGAATAGAGAAATATTAAAGAATGGAAAGAGACATTTAATAACGAAGGAGCATAAAGAAAAATATAATAATAAAGACGAACTCCTTCATTACGACCTTGAAACTTTTAGAAATAACACACTTGCTGAAGGCTTTGATATTCACGACTGCTATATAGTCGGATATACTCAAGGGACGGAAGGATTTAAATACTTTGCTGGTAAAGATAGTATTTCTAAATTTCTTGATACACTTCTAGAGAGAGGAAAGAAGTTAGCAGTAGAATGGGCAAACGAACGACTACATAATCCAGTCAAGAAAGTAGCAGGAGTAAGAAAGAAAAGAAACAAAGATGAAGAACCGCCGATTTTATATGTGAATGGATTTAATGGAGCGAACTTTGACCACTACTTCATTAAACAGGAATTAATAAGAAGAGGCATTAAACCAAAATCACATATGATTAATAACGGCTCAATAATCTCTTTACAATTTGAAAATATTAAAATGTGGGATATGTGTAAGCATACTCAGGGAACTCTAAAAGAAAACTTAGAAAATATGAAATGTAAAACTCTTAAAGGAGATTTTGACCACGACCAAGCCACAGAATGGGAAAAAATGAGCGAAGAATTAAGAAATAAGTGTCTTGAATATTTGAAGTGTGATGTTATGGGGTTAAAAGAGTTATATGACAAAATAAACACAGAGATATTTGAAAAACACTCAGTGAATTTAACTTCATACATTTCAACTTCAAGCCTTGCTTTCAATATCTGGAAGAAAATGATTGATGGTAAGCACGATGTAAGGCTTCCAACTATTGAACAAGAAAAGTCATTTAGAAAAGCGGTTATCGGAGCAAGAACATATCCAAGCAAAAAAAGATTTGTTTCAAAACAATACAAGGACTACTTAGCGGGAAAAATCACATTTGACGAATTAACCGATTATTTAGTTGATGCGGATGTCGTATCTTTATACCCAACAGCGATGCTTAATTTATTTATGGTTGGAGAAATTAAACAGGCTATCGCACCATTTGATTATAATAATCTTCCAATCGGTATTTACAATGTTGATTATATCTCACCAAAAGACATATTACATTCAAGAATAGGGCAGAGAAATAAAATGGGCTCATTAAAGTGGAATTTAGCGGATATGAAAGACCAATGGCTCACAAGTGTTGATATTGAAGATATGATTAAGGAAGGCTACGATATAACAATTCATAAAGGCTACTATACAGAGGAGGCCGAACCAGTTTTCAAAGAATACATACTGGAAATGTTTAAGGCGAAAGAAAATAGCGAAAAAGGCACACCGCAATATTTACTAGCCAAACTATTTATGAATTCGTTATACGGAAAAATGATACAGCGACCTATCCCAACAGAAGCAGAATATATTAAATCAAATGAGGAGTATTGGAAATTTTGGACGAAAAACTATATATCTGATGTGGTTGAATTCAAAGATAAAGACGGAAACAAACTATGGCACGTATCTGGAATACCTAGAAATGAAGTAATAATTGAAGAGAGTATTACAAAGCCTTCTCATTA
This sequence comes from Paulinella micropora, assembly GCA_019918135.1. Classification (NCBI taxonomy): domain Eukaryota; phylum Cercozoa; class Imbricatea; order Euglyphida; family Paulinellidae; genus Paulinella; species Paulinella micropora. The sequence goes on from WBZZ01005260.1 coordinate 78,195, forward strand.
CGGGGCTTTCATTCTAGCATATAGCAGGCGAATTATGTATAACTACATAAAAGAGGCTAATCCAAATAAAGACATAGAAGCCGACTTCTATTACACCGATACCGATAGTCTAGTGTTGCATGTTAGGTTCGCCAAACTAATCAAAAGACTTGGTGATAAATCTCTCGGAGGAATAACGGATGACTTAGGAGATTGCTGTAAGATAATAAGAGGAATATGGATTGCTCCAAAATTGTATATGTTAGAATTTACAACGAATGAAGCCTTTCTCCCTTACCTTACTAAGAATGACTTGAAACATAAAGACAAAGGTGTTCATATAATTGAATGCTACGAAAATGAAGGAGTAAAAAAGAGATACTACCACCTTAGAGGTAAGGGGTTGAATTCGAAAGGGTTAAATCCAGAAGTATATGAAAAGATGGATTTAGGTGAAAGCATTGAAAATGTTAGAGATTTTCAAATGAAGAAAATTCATTTATCACGAAATAGCAAACAGCAAAATATTAACCATTTTAGCATAGTTCATACTACAAACATAAAAAAGAAAGTTAATGATAATAAATGGCAAGGTCGGGAGTTTATCAATGAAAATGATAGTATTCCTTACGGATATCAAATGATATTTTAGAATTGCGCTCTCGTTTCACTCCCGCTTATTCTAAAACATCGATGTTTATCAACAAACGAGAATGAGCGAAGCGAATGAAAGTGTAGTTGATAAATATCAATAATTAATTTTTTTCCATAAAAATTTTCGTCAGTCTATATACACCAATGACCGCCCTCACCAGACTATGCGAGAAGTTTGAGAAACTCTCTATTGAAAATAAAAAAGAAACATTTTCTCTTACCGATGTTAAAAAGATAATTACTGACGAAATCCAAATGATTGAAAAGGCACGGGCGGGCAAGCCAACCGATGGTTTTCCATATGGTAAGTATAAAGGTAAGAAAATTCAAGATATAGCGGTTATTGATAAGCCATATCTTGAATGGGTTATGAAACAGCCGTGGTTTGAGAAATTTACCGACATTAAAAGTGAAGTAAAAAAATACATTTAATAAAAATTATTTTGTAGTATATATATCAATGACAGACCTAAGCACCAAGCAGGACTACTTGAATGAAATTGAAAAATGGAACATTGACAGCGAAGTTAAGAAACCCACTATTAAATGGACTAAACCCGACATTGTTTCTTTCTATGAGCAATATAAACCCAATGTTGGGATTTCCAACATAGATGATAATGTTAAAGTAGTTATTCCGTCCAATGTTGATTTGCAAGATAAATCAACATTTGCTATAACGGACGAAGAGCAGAGCACTCCTTTTACGACTGCAGATTTAAAAGAAACGGGTATCACCGAAATAAAGGCTAAGGTCGGCGAAGAAATAGCACAAAGTGAAACCGATATTTTTCTTCAATATGGTAAGTATAAAAAAATGAAAATTGAAGATGTCGCTAAGATTGATAAACCATACCTTGAATATTTAATTCAACAACCTTATTTTAATAACAAAGACGCGGTAAAAAAATATTTATAATTGATATTACATCGTTTTCCGCTTATTATTTTTTATTATTTACTTTTAAACGATGTTTGCAAAACACACGGGAGCGGTAGCGGGAGTGTGAATTTGCAAATATCCACATCGCTTTTCATTAAATTTTTTTTGCTTTATTGGTCTTCTATGAAGTTAGCAATAATATTGATATTTCCTCCTCCACCAGCAGAGACAGACTTCTGTGTAAAAGTCAATACATCACTCGGTGATAGGTATATATCATAGTTTCTAAGATTGATTTGTTGAGTTGATTGAGAATTTACATATAGTTTAAAAATTGTTGTTCCGTTTGCGATAGCACTCGCCTTTGTGTCAGTATCTACAATTAAATACTTAGAATCAACATCAGCAAAACCTGCTCCAGTTAGTGTTCCATTTAATACCATTCTAACAACATTTGACTTAGTATCTTCATTTGTAATACTTATCAAAGTGGGATAAACATTTGAATAATTTGCCAAATTAGCACCTCCCGCATCAAATACCGCTTTGTTTCTTATACTAATAATAGGACTTTCAGTGGTGTTTGCTGCTTTACTTCCTTCCACTTCGTTTGTTATACTTGTGTTTATCGTATTCGTTCCTTCAATAAATAAACTGGCACTCGCCGTTTTAAGAATTTGTATTCCAGTCTTTGCATCATTTCTCATGACTGCCGTAAAAGGTAATGTTGTATTTCGCAGGCTTACCCCAGTATTAGCATTCGCATACTCAATCATATGAACTAATTGAAATAATCCTGTTATGGGATTTTCAATATAAAACTTAATAGCACCAAACCCAAGATACTGAAATTGAATTTGAAATACATTTCCTTTGCTCCAGTCTAAGTTCGGCATAGCAAAATTACCATCGCATGGGTCGTCCCAGTCTTCTTGGTCAATATAAACTGCAACACCTCCTTTAAGATGCGCGATATTCATTCCTGCTTGATTTTTGTAAAAATAAAATCCATCAACGAGATCATTTCCTATTCCAATAAATGAATAGTAATCTTTTGTATCATCCGTTGTCCATATAGCAGTAAAGCGGGCAAGGACACCCATTCCAGTTCTATATTTTATTCTCCTTTTACTTACTAATCCAGCATCTGCCGTTGCATTAGCAGTTGTTTTCAATTCAGCCATATTATTCAAAAATGACACAGACGATTTTGTTTCTGTTTTTGTCCATATCCTAGTATTAATGGTATATGGAAAGATTTCTTGTAATACTGGTGTTAATTGACCTACTACTGCTTCACCAAAAGCGGTTTTTGAATTATTTGTTTCCATATTACCATCATATCCAACACTGACATTTATAAATTCGCCGTCTGGATTTTGTGCTATCAAATTTCTTTGGTGGGACATTATATTTTAATAAAAAATAAAAAAAATCTAAACTTATTAATTTTTAATCCGCTAATTTTAACTCATCAAAATTTCAATTCCCTTCACAAGCACACTTCGCTGAAGAATGGCGAATGTGTAATGGTTAAGATTAGCACCCGCAGTAGTTGAGACAAATTCCCATCGCCGTTCAGTATCAAGGCTCAGACCACTCACCTCATACCCGTCAGTATCCTTATCACAAAGCGGGCGGTTGTTGTCCCAAGTATCAACATGAAACCAGTTGTAATGATACACATTTGAATTCAAAATGGCACTACCCTTCAACTTATCCTTGAGAAGCATATAGTCTTCATTATTTGAAGTGTTAATGTCAAATTGTTGAATGCGACTTCCATCAAGGGTGGTGTAATATGTCTGAATTTTAGACCCCTGAGCCTTTACGACTGGTGGCCCCACTGCATAACCCGCAGGCATATTGCTGTTATCAAAGGAAGTATTAGCACTCTCAGTGTTGTGAAAGGCGGATGTATAGATACGACGAATTCTTTCACCCTGCGAGCGGTTCATTTTTACGACATAGTTCTGTTGCGATGTTTGAAGATTTTGCTTCCAAGCAATGGGGTATTCAATCTTAAAAGGAAAGCCTTCACCAGCAATCTTTTGCTGGACACCTAGGATGACATTTGGGTCAGTCTCAATAGCAAGGAATAAATTTAGGTTTGAGACGATAGCACCAGTGGTAGTAGCAGCAGCACCAGTGGAAATAGAACTTGCATCAGTGCCATAAAATGAAGTGCGGGCGGTGCTCTCCCATACAATACGCATATCCAAAATTTCGTTAAAACCGATAGTCTTATCCAGTTCAAAAATAGTTCCAAACAGCATACCCAAAGGAAACTTAACACTGATAACAGGGTCCGCACCATTATCAGTTCCACCTTCAAAATACTTAGCCTCCTCGAAAGGAACATCAACAAGGCTATAGTCTCCAGCACTGCTATCAGCAAGAGCGGTATCATTATGACGACGGGCATTCACACTTGGCACTTTGTAGCATAATTGAACAGCAGTTTTAAGATCGCCTATATTCGCCGCAGCAGTAATTGTTGCTCTATTTGCTACACTTCCTATCTCAACTTTTCCAGCATTACACTTTTGAAACATAGCACCAGAATTACCTGTTTTCTTGTCATCATCATAAGCCCCGTGGTTTTCAAGTGCCATAAATTTTTCATACTTAATTTCTGGTTTCCATATCACCTTAGTGTAATTACCCACATGCTGAAGATTACACAAATACTGCCCGCTTCGGCTTCGCAGTTCAATAGTTTTAATCATAGACAGACAATCCATATAAATACGATTGAAGCGTCCAGCACCCGCACCAGTCGGAGCGTAAGTAAATCGCAACACCGACCTCGCAAGGTTCAAAGGACGAGTAGGAATTTCAAAGGTGCTTTCCATACCACCAGCAGTAGTAAGTGGGATAGTTTGCGACCCTTCTCGGCTGGTAAGTTTGTTCAATTCATACTTACCAGTGAGCAGTTCCTTAGTCTGATGGACTAGTTCTCCTCCGTATTGGACAGGCATTTTTTTCTTTTTTTTGAAGTGTTGTCTATCTCAAAACTTGTTTTGAGATTATTAACTAATTCACAAGAATATATTTATAGAAAAAAATAAATAATTCAAAAATTAATTATCTCGCTTTCAACAGATTGAAGAATGAATTAAATAAACTAAAGTAATTAGTTTCACGATAAACCAATAAAGTCATAACGATACCCAAACCATTAAGATTAATCGCTTGGTCGTTTTCGTCCGTCAAGTAAAACCTGAATACATTGTTTGAACTAGCGGACAATGTTTTACCATACTCAGACCCGCTTCCATCATAAATGACAGAGCCGAAAGGAATTTCGTTTGCTGTGTATATTTCTTGTAGCACATGATTATCACCTTCATTCACCAAATCCGATTGAAGGTATAAAGTCTTTTCTCCAGTTAGAATAATCACATTTGGCGACTTAATAAAATCATTGGCAAAGAAATATGTTGAGTTTCTATCAAAACCCATAACCTCGTGAATGCGGGTATCAGCATCAAATATAAACCGCGGTTGAATTCCATTATTCTCTGACACACTGAATGTTAATTTGCCATCCTCTGGTTCTATGTTGGTATTATTACTGGATACAACATAAGTATAATTATTTGGGCTGTCTGCGGATAACACCTCAGATAGTTTATTTTTTAGATTGTTCATTGTGTAGTTTCCCTCAGGTATTGTAATTAAAGCCTCATATCCGTCTTCGGATAATGTAAAAGTATTATATGGTGAAGCCACGGAGTAATACGATTTCGGCACATAAATATGAAGAATTTTACAATGTGTGGGATTGTCTAGACCCTTCATATTGACTTCGTGTGTAAAGTCGCTGTCCGTCCCCGTTATTCTATTTTTGCTATTTATGTAATAGATACCCGAACTTCTTCCTCCCTTGTACTCCATGATGTTTTTTTGTTTTTGAGGTAGTCAAAAACAAAGATTATATATTAGAAAATATCTTTTACAAAAAGGTGTCAAATCCATAACCATTCTGTGCTTTCAATTTTTCCGCTTCGTCTTCTTTTAAGTCTGTGTAGCCACTAGTAAATTTAAATCGCACTCCTTTTGCTCGCTCTAAAAGAAACCGCATTGAGTGCCATCCACAAGTTGAGGAAGTATCACTCTGTTGCTTTACTTGATTTACCTTCATCAATAAATAACTATCGGGGTGGCTTTTGTCAATTAGTCGTTTCATTTGTTGTTGAAAGTCTTCCGTCGGTTGATATTCAGCCAAAGGGTCATACACTTCAACACTTCTATCTTTATTTAGACTTACCCATATAGCCATCCAGTGTTGTCCTTTTTTATTGCTCGGGTCAGTATTCATAATAAATCCGTATTGCCTTCTTTTTTCGGGATTTAATTTGTATATTTCATCACTCGCAATCGTTCCTAAATACCAGTCATGTTTTTTCATTATGTCGTTGATTTCACTCGTCATTAAACCTTTTCCGCTAGTTGGAGATAATCCAATTCCTACCGCATCTGATTCTGGTTCGGTTTCTGCTTCAGTCATATTTGCTTGCGCATCTTCAGGCTCTTGTATAATGGGTTGTTCTTCTTTATTGTCCTGTTCTTCTTTATTGTCTTGTTCTTCTTTATTGTGTTGTTCTTCTTTGTTCTCCTTGGCTTTATCTACTTCTTCTTTCTTTTTTGCTACCGCACCTTCTCTCCATAAATCAAATTCAACCCATGCTTGTTGTGAATTCAACACTTGGTCAGTTATAATTGGACTTTTGTATAGCCATTGTTTTAACATTTCAGAATAGTTTATTTTACCACCTCTTGATGGTTTTATGTCAGGGATAACATGCCCAATAAATCTTAGTTTTTGAATAATCTTTTCATTAGAAGGATGTGCATTTCGTCGTTTCTTTCTAATAGTCTCAGCAAACATACCATCAATTATTTTTTCCCGTTTTGTTTGTTTATGTTTCTCCTCTTCTTCCGCATCCTTTACAATAACTCCCTTCGTTCTCCTTGGCGGTCGTCCTTGTGGTGGTGGCGGTGGCGGTTTTATCATAGGCGGGGCTAGTGGAGCCATCAATAAACCCTGTCTATGTCGTCGTTCTGCCTCTAGTTCCTGAATAAGTCGTTGTTCCTTCTTCTGTTCCCTATCCTTTTCTTCCTGTCTTTCCTTAATCTCCGCCAGTTGTCTTTTATGTTCCCTATCCATTGTTTCTTTTAGTTCCTTAGCATCGGCTATGTCTTTTCTTTCTTGTCTCTTCTTTTCTTCTTCAGCATCCGCCTGTGCTTTTTTCTCTTTTTGGTCAATCTCATCAATCTTTTCGTATTTATCCTTCTTAAGTTTGTCTAAGTGGTCATGAATGGCTGTTCTCGTATTCTGCTCAATCTCAGACAGACTCTGGACTTTCCTTAAGTCTTCTTTTCGCTTAGGTGTAAATCCCAATCTCCGACGTGTCGGAGATTTACGTGTCGGAGATTTTGTGCTTAAGTATTTCATAAAAAGTTTAACAATTTGAAGTGTGCTCATATCATTTGTTTTATTGCCAAAATTAAGATAATATTTTTTACCCTTCTGGATAATATACGGCTTCCCGCTTTTGTTTCTATAAACCCGCGGGGGTCTTAATTTCTGTTTCTTCGTTTTCATTATATAAAACAAAAAAATATTTCTGTGTTATATCAAATTATTTTTTTAGAATTTAAGGGCACCGCATCCTCTCTGCTTTCTCTTGCCATATCCGAGTTTTGAAGCGGTGGCTTGGACAGACCCAGCATAAGGAACTCCAATACTGCTTAAGGCTCCCGCAGTTCTAGAAATTACTTTGTTATCACGAAGGAATTTATTAACAGCCAAAGCCGTTTTCCCAACCTTTGCCCAGTTAATTTTACCGCCAGCCTGCCCCTTGCCTCCTTGCTTCTTATTGCGACGAGATACTTTCTTACCTCCAGCCATTGTGCTTGAGTTAATAGTTCGTTTGCCGATTGTTGGAATGACTTCAACACGAGTTGTTTTTACTACCATATACTATATAAAAAATAATTAATTCTAATTTTTTTTTACTTTAACCGATAAGCAAAGTTTTTTCTTAACTCATCATCAACACTTGAAACATAAAGAAAATTAAATCTCTCTTTCGTCGCCTCGTGATACTTTTGAAGAAAGTAATCAAAATCAAAAGATAAGTCTAAGTGTTTATACACGAGTTCCATTTTGTCCTGAGATTGGGCTGGAAAGATTAATAAATAATCTAACTGCTTTATGGCTTCTGGCCGTAGGTCGTTCAGATACTGACTAGACATAATCACCTTTGATTTATAGTGCCTATTCTTTTTTAACAAATCGCTTACGGACTTGTCTCTTAATCCACTTCCTAAATCATCCAAAACAAAAACAACCTCTGGCGAAATATACTTACTTGGTCTTTCTTTCGGTGCTTCATTTGTCTGTTTCTTTTCTTTTCCAAAATAGAGAAATTGTGGTTTCTCCATCGGTTCTTTATCATCCTGTTTTACTTCTCCTTCGTGCTCTTCATCCTGCCTGTTCAGTTTGTCCAACTCGTAATCAATAATATTCACACCATCCGATTTAAGAAAGGTATATATTGCCATCGGGTTTCCCCTGTTCTTAAAGTGCTTTACCATTGCTTTATAAATGTAGTCCTTGTGAATTGTTGAAGCGATAATGACAATGCGGGTTTTTCTGTCTGTTGTCCGTTTCAGTATTTCAAAGAGTGCTGTCGTCTTACCGCTCTTTTTTCTAGCAAGTAGAAATATGTTGGCATACGGCTCATTAAATAATTTATAACCCTTGGCCTTTTTGTTTCCATCACCCTCTTGTTTTACTGGCTTCACCTTGACATTGTTTATCTTAAGCATCATATATATTATTAAGCAAGAAATTCCAAACACACAACAATTCGCCCCGCTAAATTTCCTGTGTCAATATTTCCGCTGTCAGTTTCAAGGATTTTAAATGTATATTGGCCGTCAGTCCATCCGACAACACCCAAATTATAACCGAGATTTGAAATGTTTGCTATATTACTATCCGCGAATGTTCCAATAATTCCAATTCTATCCATGTAAAGAATTCTGGTTTTCGTCTCTGTCTGGTCGTTCATATAGTGGATAAACTTAACATTCATTTTGGTGGGTGTGAATGACATTTGGATATTCTTATTAAATGTTTTGCTTCCTCCCGCAAAATCATTGCTCAGAAAAATAATCTTTTGGTATTTATAGTCAGTCATGGTTATATTACTACTCATAAACTTTTTAATAATCAAAATATTTTCGCGGACTGCCTGCGACTTTTACTCACGGATAAGTGAAAAAAAGAATATAAGTTGTGTTTATTGTATTCAAAAAGGTATAGATACTAAATTTAAATGTATTTACAAACCGATGAGTGATTGGTGTGTTAGTTTTGATGAAGCCATGCCTTTAATGTGTGCCGGCGATAGTTCGTCTTGGTATATGACACATATATATGAATGTTCATTTCTTTGAAGAAGGCGATGGAAGCACTATACCCACCAAAAGTGTGAGTATTCCGACATAGACATTCGCAGTTTCGCAGGGGAGGTTTTTTTCGCTTAATTTCACTAAACATAAGATCATTATTCCAATGATTATAGTCATTTGAAAGAGATATTTAATCAATCTGCTATCAGTCTTCTTATTAGTCATACAACAATTCCATTCATTTTCTATCTCGTTTTCAATTTTTTTCTCTTCTGTTTTTAGTTCTACTTCAAGAACACGGGACTTTAATTCTGGAGTTAGTTCGCCATCCATATCCATAATAGGCGGGGGTCTGTGAAGTCTAGTCGTATTATTGTTTGACATTTTCTCTAATTTCTTGTAGTATATTCATGAGATTTTTATTTTCTTTCTCTAAATTAACTACCCTATCTCGGACATGTCCGAGATTATCCGCCATGTGTTGAAAAGCACTGACTAATATTGGTATAAAACTTGTATATGTTATACCTTCAAGGTATCCTTCTCCGTCGTCTGCTTTCATTCCACTTTTAGATACAAATTCTGGAAAAATCTTTTTTACTTCGTCCGCAATAAATCCGTGGTTCTTTTGTTCTTTCTTTTCGTCTGATTTCAAATAATATGAACAACAATTTATTTTCATTAGTTTCTCGCAACAATCCCCGCAGTCTAATGTTTTAATATCTGATTTTAGCCTCCTGTCCGATGAGTTTGTCCAAGCACCATTCAAAGGAATATAATTATAACTGCCTGACGGCTCACCAGTAGTAGAGTTTGAAGTAGTCCAAGCATGAAGCAAACCAGTAGAAGAAACAATTACACCATAATTCGTATATCCTCCCGATTTAAAAAATAGTTGCGGGTCGTTAGTAGAAGCGGGTCTTTTTCGTATTAATAAATTACCGCTAGAAGTTGTTGGTAAAACTATCTCTCCCGATGTATTAATGTTAATCGCCTCATTCCAAGTTATATTATTTCCCGCTGTTGTTCCACTATTGTAATAAAAAGCAAGTTTGTTTGAGATTTTGTATATTTGAAAGTTTGAGCCAGAATTACTTGATTTCCAGTTTGAGCCGTCATAATAAGCATCAAAACTTATACCTATATTGTCGTGTGCCCAGTTTAATAATTGAAATGTTGGATAAGCATCTGTGGATATTACTGCCTGTAAGTGTGCTCCTCCAATATTTGAAGCCGTTCCGTATAATTCTAATCCGCCTGTCGCCCCATTTGCTGATTTTGTTGTGTTTCCTATAATTATCGGCTTACCAGATGCTGTTGTTATTTTATCGCTCGTTGCCAATGTCGTTGTTGATATACCAGCACTAGCCGTTAGTAAGCCCGTTGTGCTACTGATGTCCATTGCGACATTAAACGATACATTATTTCCCACCGTTGCTCCTGATTTGTAATAGAAAATAAGATTAGTGCTTTTTTGTATTAAAAAGTTAGATGTCGCAGAAGATGATTTCCATGCCCCTCCCGACACATAAGCATCAAAACCTAACGTAATATCATTATGAGCATAATTCCACATTTGGAAAACTGGATGAGTGTCTGTTGATACAATGGCTTGTATATGTGGTCCCGCGGGGTCGCTCGCAGTTCCATATAATTCTAAGCCTCCTGTTGCTCCTACTCCTTTTGTTGTTTGTCCTATGATTATTGGTTTGCCTGATGCTGTTGTTATTTTGTCGCTCGCCGTTAATGTAGTTGTTGATATACCAGCAGTCGCCGTTAATGTAGTTCCCGTTATTGTTCCGCCATTTGTTATATTGTTTGAGTTCATATCTAAGGCACCATAAAACCGCATACCACCAGCATTGTTAAAACGGACAATGTCTGACGAAGCACTTTTATTATCCAAAAGTTTTGAAATATAAAGTCCCGCCCCTTTTACATCAGCCGCTACATTCGTGAATACATAACCTCGTTGGTTCGCGGTTCCACTTGTAGCGGTATTTAGAGTAAATAAGAAATACTGATAATCTCCTGATGTCTGTGAAAAGAATATATCTCCTCCATTTTGGTTTAATATCCTCGCCCCATTATATGTTATATTTCCACCATTAGTGATAGTTTGATTATTAAAATCAGCATTGTTCGTTAAAGTTAGATATTTTATCGTAGTGCTCGCCCCATTAAATGTTTTACTTCCTGTTATGGTTTGGTCTGTTGATAGTTTTACATTTTGCCCGTCCAATGTGTCCGCATACCCTTTTGTCGCTCCGTCTGTTGATAATGTCGGAGTTCCAAGGTTCGCTATTTTGCTACTATTACAATCTAACCCCGAAGCATGTACCCAACCGACTATCGTCCCGTCAATAATAAAACTTATTTTTTTCGCAGAAATTTCAAAGTTGTAATATGTTGCAGTTTTCATATCCAAACTAGCAATTGACCCGATATTACTGGTAGAATTGAAAACGATAAATGTGCCCTTTGTTGTAGCATTTATTGAATTTCCCGTTATTTCAACACCACTGCTATATGTCTTAATTCCTGCTATGGTTTGGTTTCCTGTTAGTTTCACATTTTGGCCGTCTAATGTATCCGCATACACTTTTGTCGCTCCGTCCGTTGTTGCTGTTGGTGTGGCCAAATTTGTAATTTTTCTATTGTTTAAAGATAGTGTCGTGCCCGTTGCTGTCGCGATTACATTATCACCCGCATATAAATCAACATACGAACCCGTTATTTGTATCGGATAATAGGCCGCGGTTGCTATTTTTTGTGCCACAATCTCTCCTATATTTGTCGCCGTATCAAAGGCAATACCGATACCATCAAAAGCGGTTGGAGCAGTAGCACCCCGCACTTCTATTGTTGAAGTAAATTTTTTATTCCCTGCTATGGTTTGGTCTCCTGTTAGTTTAACGACAGAAGTATCAAGAGTAGAAACATCAACACCATCAACAAGATTAACATTTGTTATACTTTGACTTTTCATATCAATCCCCGCACTAGCATTTATTATGTTGCTGAATGTTTTGGTTCCTGCTATAGTTTGGTCTCCTGTTAGTTTAACGACAGAAGTATCAAGGGTGGATACATCAATACCATCAACCAAATTTACATTTGTTATTGAAAATCCACCCATATTTAAACTACCCGTCATAGCCGTTGTTCCGTCCTTTGCCAGTTTCGTATCGGTATATGCTTTCGTTGAAGCATCGCCGTCGTAGAATGGCGCGGGCAATCCGCTGATTGCTGTTGTGCTGTTAAAATTTAAAACATTATTTGTCAATGTCATTCCGCCCCCTGTTGTTGGAGCAAAAAGTATGGACGAGCCGACAAAAGATAATGGATAGCCCGTTGCTCCACCTGCCTCCGACGAATAGATAGAACCCATATTATTGTTGTAATTGAAGAATAATTTGCCTGTGTTTAATGGATTTGAGTCTTTTACACCCACATAAGTAGTAAATGTTTTATTCCCTGTTATAGTCTGGTCTCCTGTTAGTTTAACGACAGAACTATCAAGAGCCGAAACATCAATACCATCAACATTACCGACATTTACTACATTAAAACTTCCCATATTCAAATCTCCAAACATCATAGTGAGACCATCCAATCTAAGAAAAGGTGAAGCAACATTTCGCCATTGACCTGTGCTATAAATGAGTAGTTGGTTATCGGCGGGTGTGTCTGTTATTATTACATCACTTAAAGCATCTATTGATTTAGTTGCTATCCTTGTGTCAAAATCTGTATTAGCCCTTGCTGTGGTGTAGTATAAGTTAGTTCCTTCGGTTAAGTTGGTTGTGCTCTTTGTTGCTAATTGAGTGTCAAACCTAGCATTAGTATAATATAAATTGGTGCCTTCGGCTAGGTTAGTGGTTGATTTAGTAGTTAGTCGCGCATCAAACCTACCATCAGTATAGTATAGATTAGTGCCTTCTTTTAAGTCCGTCGTTGATTTTAAAGCCAACCTCGCATCAAATCGTCCGTCGGTGTAATAAAGATTTACGGGGTCAGCATCTTCTGGCACCCTATCTGTGTATAAACCAATAATATTAGTGTTCGTTAAATCAAGGTTAAGTATATTTAAAGAGTCGCAGGTTAAGTCATTCAAACCCAACAGACTTTTGAATTGACTCATCGTATATTAATCTAAAAAAAAATATATTGACATTTAAAATCCGAATGTTGCTAAACCGATCGGATAATTTTTACATTCATTTAATCTTATCATTCGCCTATTAACAGCATAATAATTTTTTTTATACTGCTTTATTCTATCTCTGTTAGCTTCTATGTATTTTTTATGTCTTTGTGCTACCTTAATTTTGTTTATTTCTCTATATTTTTTATCTCTCTGTGATACATATTCTTTGTTCTGTTCATACCATTCTTCTTTTTTTAGTGTTATGTGTTCTTTATTTTGCTCCCTATATTCTTTATTTCTTTGTAATACATATTGCTTATTTTCTTGATAATGTTCTCTTGCTGTCCTTCCTGCTACATATTTATTGACACAATTTTCTGTTTGTCTGATTAATTCTCCTTCTCTTTTTCTTAGTTCATATACACTATTACAAGGAAATTCTTCAATTAATTCAATATAATGGTCTGGATATTTTATAATTTCCCTTGATGTTAGCTGTGTTTGCTTTTTAAAATCATTTCTATGTTTATATAACCTTTTATGTAATGGTTCTGTTGTTGAACCTATGTAAATCTGGTCTGTCTGATGAGACCTTAAAGAATAAATCTTTCCTTGCTTGTAGTCTGGCATTGTCGCTTTATGTATATTTTTATCTTTATCTTTATATTGAATTATTTATTTATCAATTAATTATTAAAAAATACTAAAATATATTAATCTTAGTATAAAATCTCAAATATAATATAATATTTGAGATTATGCCGTCCGCTGAAGCAAGTCGTAAGAATTGGGGTAGTGCTGTGGAAGGAATAAAAGCGAAAGCGAAACAACGAAAGATGGAGCATGCTAAAAATGTATTAGCACAATACCGAAATGCTGTAAAGCAAGAAGACGAAGATATGGAGGAACGAATAAAACAAATTGAAGAAAAGAACTTGGCTAAGGATATTATTACTGAACATGATAATGATAGCCCAGAGGAAAAGAGTGAGAGTGAGGACGAGGTTGATTTCACTGATATAATTGCAGAAAAGATGGCGAAAATGAAAATCAAAAGAGCGAAGGCGGAGACTAAGAGAGCGAAGAAGAGCAAGAAGATAGAGCCCGAGCCAGAGAGTGAAGAAAGTGAAAGCGAGAGTAGTGAAGAAGAAGATAATCTATCTCGCTCGCGAGTTAGATTGGAGCCTAAGAAAGGTAAGGGTAAAAAATCAA
>WBZZ01005260.1:97500-100000 GCA_019918135.1 Paulinella micropora
TCAGACTCTCTCTCTCTCTCTCTCTCTCTCTCTCTCTGCATATACTATGTAATTATGCAGGAGAGCGAGAAGCTCCTGAAGCGATTTGGGACTTCAGCAAGATCATCCACAAAGAAGGAAGGTGCTCGGGTGCAGTTCATGGAAGTTGTGGAGGCGGTGGAGAGCGACGAGGAGCGAGATGGTGCGTCTGCTAACAAACGAAGAAGTATAACACAGAAAGGCAAGCCACGCCTCAAGAAGATCTCGCATCCTGGGATCCGCAAGGTGCTCAAGCCCCTTTTTATTGCAAGCGGAGCGATTTCATCTCCTCCATCTCTGCTTTCGACAGCTTCTGCTTCGTCTTCATCGTACGTGGCTGGCAGCAAGCGTGAAGTCATCAACGTAGAAGAGCTCGAGGTCCCCATGAAAAAGCAACGCACCAAAGAGAAACTTGCAGTCTATACAAAAATGAAGAAGGAAGCAAAGATATCAACAAATATGGAACCAACCGATACCCAAGCTACGTGGGCCTGCAGCATCGGTACTTGCGACGATAACCCAGATGAATTCCTGGCTTGCACTATGTGTGGATCAACTCGCGCCACTGCTTCTTTAGTGCAAGATTGTGTCACATCATCTCATGGACCAGATGCTATGTCTTTTCAATCTGGTTCTGAGTCTGCGTCTGCTAGCGCTGACTTGCCGCTCGCTGCTCCCTTGGCGATTGCAGGAGCTCTATCTGGTACTACTACCCCCAACTCGTTCACTTCTGATAAGTATGACTCGGATCTGAACTTGGGAGATGGACAAATTGCATTGGAAAAGCTTCGTACCTTGACTAAACCACCAGGCCAAGCTGCAGCAGCAGCCGATTCCGACGAGGAGCTGGATATGTTTGCTGAATATTACAGCGGGGTATGCACCAGTGATGAGGAAAGTGACGACTGCGGCGATGAAGAAGCAAACGAATCAAGCGCCAGCGAAAGCTCAGACGATGATAAACCACTACTGGAGCCTCACCGCCTGGAAAGCTTTTGGGGGAACTGGAAAGCTTGAGAAAAAAAAATCAAAGTTATTCATCAGCACATCACGATCATGGATGGCGCTAACTACCCAGGAGGATTGAACGCTGCAAATGCCCAACTGAACGGAGAAGATCTACCTAGCTTGGCAGCGATGGGTCTCTTCAACATGAGTGGCTACGGTCAAGCTCTCTCTCTCTCTCTCTCTCTCTCCTCTCTCTCTCTATATCTCTCTCCCTCTCTCTCTCTCTCTTTTCTCTCTCTCTCTCTCTCTCTCTTCTCTCTCTCTCTCTCTCTCTCTTATTCTCTCTCTCATTCTCTCTCATTCTCTCTCATTCTCTCTCATTCTCTCTCATTCTCTCCCATTCTCTCTCTCTCTCTCTCTCTCTCTCTCTCTCTCTCTCTCTCTCTTTACGTCTACATACATACATGCATGTATGCGTTCATACGTATACGTATATACAAGATACATCTATATTGCTACAGGTTGGAGTGGAATGCCTGCAGGCATCGGAGAAGTCGTGGGGATTAAGCCTGCGTCCATAGCAACTCAACGCAAAAGCAAGAGCCAGGTGATGTGGCATCATAACGGGCAAGCACAGGCAATGGCGATGCCAACCCAGGCTGACGTATGGGTGAAGGCTAAGTTCGGGCGTTGCTGGGTGCTGAAATCAGGTATTCAAGAGAGTTCAACTTTGCCATATGAGAAAATTTCAGCTGAAAACAATGATCAACGTTACCAACCATATTGTCGTAGTTGACGCAGAAGATTGCATTATGGACACGTTCTATCTGCAAGGTGGTTGCATCAGCTCTGGTGATCAGCATCAGGTGCTCAAGGAGCTGAAGGAAATGGATGCTAAGTTGATCGTTGAACTCAACTCGATGGGACAGGAATTACCTTTTATTGTTACTAGTAAGAGTTGACTCACTGATCGTAATCTGAGTCAGATCAATCTCGGATTGGCTTATTAATTCAAGTCACAGGCTAGAGCCGCTACTATTATATACAAGAAGTTAACATATAAATATTAAATAAATTCAAGACTGTTTATATTTATGTGCACATGATATTATAATAGTAGCAAGTATTGATACTTTCGGTCATAAACTCATTGCTGTATTTAATTGAATGTCATATTAATAATATTAATATAAACATGATATTGACAAAAATTTAATTGAATATTAATATTAATACATATAATGTCATTCAGTGTTACCTTGAGTTATTAATATCCTGAAGCTTTGAATCGTGAGTCTTTTTAATTCAGCCTCCGGTTTTATTACAATATTTATAATATTAATACTTTAAAATATAAATCCGACTGTAGTAGTATTATATAATTTTTATTTTTTGATCAAAATCTAGATTTCAGTCAAAAACTGATTTCTCAACCAAAATCCAGATTCCAACCAAAATCTGAAAAATAGTTTTTTTCCCACTTGAACGTCGTCAACAGTAACGGACGATTGAAACGAATGATAGGTATTTATTA
>WBZZ01005260.1:135000-166282 GCA_019918135.1 Paulinella micropora
CTTCCCACTGAACCGGCTAGGAATTGCAAGGGAGTTCAAAGGAATTGAAATAGTACAGGAAGGAGGACGAATGGTCCTCCATCAACGTAAGTACCAGTTACAGGTGTTAAGGGAGCTTGGATACGATAAGTCCCGCCCCGTAAGCACCCCTGCACTAGATCAGTTGCCTTTAGCTATGTCCAATGATGCGGCGTTGCGCAAGTTCGCTATAGCTAGCATAGTTGGTAGTCTTCTTTATTTATCTAAGATGACTAGGCCGGATATAGAACAGGCGCTCAATGCAGCTAGTGTTATGCAGACCTTAGATAAGGGAGTCACTTATGCCATGTTAGGAAGGATATTGCGGTATTTGTCAAGGATCGGCTCATTTCGCGGGTTAGCATTTCACGGGCCTAAGTCCTCACAAGAGGGTTAATCCTATCCAAAAGTCACGTTATGGCCCGATGCGGCCCATAAGGTTTGCAATAAAACCGGAAAGTCACGTACGGGATACGTAATGCTATTGGGGGGGGGGGACCCTATAGGTTGGCTTTCTAAGAGACAGAGTAGGATAGCCCTTAGCTCGAATGATGCTGAAATATTTGCAGTAGCAGAATGTATTAGAGAGGGTCTAGCTGTAGGTCATGTTAGACAGGAACTCGGAATTCCGCAAAAAGGTCCGGTTGAATTATATGAGGATAATACCCAAACAATTCTCGCAGGCGAACGGGGATTATCCGGACCACGCACCAAACATTTACCTCTCGAACTACATTTCATCCATCATTCACAGAAAGTTTATTAAAGTCAGCACTAAAAAGCAAATCGGTAATTTACTTCCTAAACCGTTGCCTCGTGATCAGTTCGTATATTTATTGAACGAATTCACGGTTATCATTCCGGAATCCCCGGAATGATTATGGGTGTTTCATCGTTGTTTTGTGTTTTGTTTTTCTTTGTGTTCTCTTTTGTGCGAGTGTGTCCTCCTATAGGTGTTGAGCTGGACGCGCGTGGCGATCGGATCGTGGGATCGTGGCCGTTGGCGGCGGGGTTTCCGCGGCACTGCCGGACTCGGTTGGCCGCGCCACCCCGACCACACTTTTCCGTCGGCCGGTGGCGATGGACACGGGAGAACTTTATTTTTAATATGCAAAAAAAAACAGACTTTCACCTTTTTCTTGGCTTTTTCTTATATTTTTACTACATTTATATATACATATTTTTTGGACTTTTTGATAGCCCTTACGGGAAGCGCTTGAATTTTTTTAACGATTATAAACTAGACTGAATATAGTGACATAGTTATCACAAATAACCAAGGGGGAGCGTTATTCCTATTTCATTTCCGACGTTACCCGGAGTTACCGTTACTAGGGTAGTTTGATTTGTCATAAGGACGGATAATACAAATTCCACTTAATTATTTGTGATACAGCGGACACCATACTTTGCCACTCTAGTGGCAGTATTAACTTAATCAGTCTCAGTAGAAATTTCTAGATAAGTAGTCAGTAACTGGGATACATTCGTTATGTTTAACTCTACCTTAATTCAGTTACACTTGTCTTAGTTTTGTGTCGTACTCTAGTTGTCAGAAATCTCTTTATTAATTGCCTTCCCTTACTTTCAAGTTGGTTACTGTAGTAACGAGACAGGACCGGTGGACGGGTGACTCTGAAAGGAGTCGGTAAAGGCCTCCAAGGCGGCATGCTGAGTTGCTCAAAGATTGGCGAATGGCCCAACCAAGTTGAAGTTACTCAAAATCTCAAGTTACGCAGTGTAACTGTGTTGGCAAATGGCCCAACTCGAAATTTTGATTATTACTAATTCATTAATATTAATACAAGTACGGCGACGACCCGGCCGTCACTCAGCCGGGTTCGTATTGGACGGTATTTGCATTCTATCCGGGCCGAGGTTGATCGGCGGCGGCGGCGGCGTAAGTTTGACTTCTCGCGCGCATGGGGGTGAGCGCGCTCGGGGGGGAAGGGATTATGCCGGCCCACCCCGGGCCTGTATATAATGGCAATACTTACCGTTCCGGTCTGTCGGTTATCCTTGGTCTGAAGTCTACGGAGTCCCTAGGTGACTTTAGGTATTCCACAGTCTTCATATCGTTAGGACAGGTATCCGTTATTAAATATCGTACTATTGTCTAGTAACATTCCGAGACTCTTGTTACCCTTCATTGGACAATTAATTAGACCCTTCCTCCTCAACTACGTCCGTATTGCTATTTGGTACGTTAGCCTTATTCGTTACGGTTAGTAGTATTATTAGTTGTTAATACAGTCATTTAGAGTATCTTTTCTGGTACTGGTGGTACTAGCTTTTTACCATTACCATCATTGCCCATATCAGGCCGTTTCGTGGGTCATTTTCTGGAGGTACATCTTTTGTGTGACGTCGTCAGTTGGACTAGCGGGAATTGTTCAGTATTGTTACGTGGGAAACAGTTGGCCGGTAGGAGGGGGACGCCCCGAGTTACGGTCACCGTTTGCAGAAGTCGCTAGGGTTTTCTCACAATGGGTTATCGAGCCTTGGAGCGTGACCTGTGCAACGGATCGCAGAGGAGAACCTTCGTTAAAGGGGTGAGGGGTCCACCTTAAGTGACCCCATTACAGGAAAGTGCGCATTTTCAATTGTGTGGCTACAGCTGATCACTGTAGACACTACCCACGCTCTGCTTTGCTGGTGTGCAGTGCAAGGGCAAGGTGGGGGACAGCACAGTGAAACGGTAGGGGGTCGGTAGGGGGTCCCCCTAAGGTAGGCCCCCTACCTTAAAAATTTTTTTTTTGTTTGTTTTTTGTTTTTATTAAAAAATTCATCAATTTTTTTTTTGACCCCCTACCGACCCCACCCCCTACCACCCCCTACTGACCCCCTACCTTAGGACATCCCCTACCGACCCCTACCATCACAACTACGGACTTGTTTTTTTTTTAAATTATCAATATAATTTAACAATTTCTTTTTGATCTCTTACCACCCCCACCATCCCCTTCAATATTAAATTATTTAATTGTATACTATACCCCCTACCGACCCCCTACCACCCCCTACCGACCCCCTACCTTAGGACACCCCCTACCGACCCCCTACCTTAGGACACCCCCTACCGACCCCCTACCATCACTACTACGGACTTGTGTTTTTTTTTATTATATCAATATAATTCAACAATTTCTTTTTGACATCTTACCACCCCCACCATCCCCTTTAATATTAAATTATTTAATTGTATAGTATGTGATGAAAATTATTTAATATTAATATTAAATTATTTAATGATTAAGTGTTGAAAATTATTATTAATAATGAATAATAAAAAATCGAACTTTAAATTTTATGAAATAAAAAATTTAATAATAAGGAACTCACAATGACTTCAAAACTTGCACAACTACAGACCTGTTTTTTTTTTTTTTTTTTTTTTAATTATATCAACCTCTTACCACCCCCACCATCCCCTTCAATATTAAATTATTTAGTTGTATACTATACCCCCCGCGGGCCTACCGACCCCTTACCACCCCCTACCGAACCCCTACCTTAGGACACCCCCTACCGACCCCCTACCTTAGGACACCCCCTACCGACCCCCTACCATCACTACTACGGACTTGTGTTTTTTTTATATCAATATAATTCAACAATTTCTTTTTGACATCTTACCATCCCCACCATCCCCTTCAATATTAAATTATTTAATTGTATAGTATGTGATGAAAATTATTTAATAGTAATATTAAATTATTCAATGATTAAGTGTTGAAAATTATTATTAATGATGAATAATAAAAATCGAACTTTAAACTTTATGAAATAAAAAAATTTAATGATAAGGAACTCAATGACTTCAAAACTTGAATCATGCGCACAAGCTCAGGCACTTCCATCATTCTTTCTAAAAAATTATCGCCGAGCTGATAGATTCCTGCGTTGGATCTAGCGTCTGCGTTTCTCGAAATAACACTAGCAAGATTTGCATCAGGCTTTACGCGAGAATGCACGTTTTGCACCTGCCCTCCCATGGCACGTTCGGTTGGCATACACCAAATATTTCTCACACTTCCTATTGTACGCATACTCTTAATAATATGTTCTATCATATGTACAACACTAGGAAGATCTGTGGGGCTCATGTTAGCTATAACTAATCTCCTTACCTCTTGCTCCCTTGCAACTAGTTCGTCTACATAGTACCCTGTGATGATGTCACTTGTCTTGCCGTCGTCCCTGCTGTCTGGATCAATGTCGCCTAAAAGTTCGCCAATCGCCGCCCACGTTTCATACTGAGCTGCAGGTAGTTTACCTGATAGCAAAAATAACACAAGGAAAATATTTTTGCTTAGAAAATCATCATTATGCTCAGCCCCCTACCTTAGCGACCCCTACCATAGCGACCCCCTACCTTAGCGACCCCCTATCTTAGCGACCCCCTACCTTAGCGACCCCCTACCTTAGCGAACCCCTACCTTCACAAACAAACAAATTTGATTCGAGTGAGCACCTTGTGCATGCGAGTAGCAGTTCACTCCATATTTTATCAACTCATGCATAGTCATGCGAGTTCCTGCATTTCCCACCCCAGCAAGAGGTAGCGCGGTGGTGTAATGTCCTACGCGAGTGCAATGATCAAGACAAGCTTGATCCATTTCTGGCCAGTGCATCGTGTCTATACACCACAACCGTTGAGTTGCCTTTTGTTTAAGTTTTTCCTTCTTGTCGTTTTCATAGGCTGCCTTTCTTTCATCTTCCTCCCTCCTCTTTGCAGGTGTGTTGAGTGCAGAAGTGGTAGGCTTGAAAGGGAGGATCTTGACAAATCTCTGTCCTTTAAACGACTTCCAAATAAAACGAAACACCCAACCAGCCCCAGCACAGTGTCCGAAATCAGCATAGCAGCGCTGAATAGCACCTGCATCTAGAGTAAGAAGCGGGCTTTCACCTTTAAATCCCATTACAGGCTCACTTCTGACTTGCGCCGCTTGTCCGTATAGTTGATACTGCGCTGCGGTTTTGCCTGCAGCTGGCTGACGGTCAAAAACCCAGCGCAGCCTCTTCGCGTGTCCTGGTATCTTCTCCGCACGGCACCATCCGTACGGGCACCCTACCAAACTACCTCCTCCCTGATGACACAATATATCAAGCATAGCAGGTATGTCAGCACAGACTGACAACAAATACACTTTATTATTCTCACGCATTTCCGTAAATGTAGCCTCACACCAAGGCCAAGCGTTCTTAGGCTTGATTCCATATGGAAGAATGTCTAAAAAGTCAGTGTTGTTGTTTTTATTTCGATAGTCTTGATCGAAATCCATGATTCTACCTACTACCGAAGTCTGTGACTTCTTCATAGCCCTTTTCCCTTTTTGAATAGGAGCCGCATCCCAAGACCACGCAAGAGCTCTCCACCGCAGAACTTCCTGTTAAATATTTATACACCAGACATAAATATATATTTTCCATAAGTGTCAATGAACAAAATTTAATAAAAACTTTATTACCTGAAAAGGTATACTGAGCAGGTATGTTTCCCATGCAGGGGTGTTGTGCACATCCCCGATCGTTGCGTCGGGTCGGTCTCGGACAGAAACGTAGCCCGGCTGCATCATCTCTATCACTTTCAGCCTGTGTTTCTCCTTGGCTTCTCCGAGTCGTTGTGCTTTTGTTGGATTTCTCTTTATTCCTCGAAGCCAGCTCGGAATGCTGCATAAGGTAGGAGGGGTGCATAAGGTAGGGGGTATGCACAAGGCAGAGGTTTTCCAACATCGCTGACTCTAGGTTTAATAATGATCAGCGATGTTAGAAAACGAGAGAGAGCCAAGGAAGGAAGCTTTGCGATGCTATGGTAGGGGATTTCCTAAGGTATGTCCTAAGGTAGGGGATGTCGTAAGGTACGGGGTGTCCTAAGGTCAAGGGTGTCCCAAGGTCGGGGTTCCTAACAAACTTAGCGAGAGAGAGAAAGAAAATTATATATATATATATAAAGAGAAGAAGAGAATAAGACAAAAGAAAAGCGAGTAGTTTGGATTTCTATGGTAGGAGGGTCCTAAGGTAGGGGGTGAGTCCTATGGTAGGGGGTGTCCCGTTCTCTTTTGTATCCCGAGAAACCTAGAGAGAGGGAGAGAGATAGAGAGAGAGAGAGAGAGAGAGAGAGATCAATACAGAAAAAAAGAGTAGGACAAAGAGGGCAGTAGTTTGGGATCCTGTGGTAGGGGGGTGTCCTAAGGTAGGGGGTGACCCGAGATTGGCGGTATCCCGAGAAACTGAGAGAGAGAGAGAGAGAGAGAGAGAGAGAGAGAGAGAGAGAGAGAGACACACACACACACAATGATATACATGATTCAGTCAGGATAGAGAGGAAAAGAATAATAGTAGGAGAAACAGAAAGATTGGAGTCGGGGGTATCCTAAGGTAGGGGGCGTCCCAAGATCGGCGGTATCACGAGAAACCTAGACAAAGAGAGAGAGCGAAAGAGAGATAGAGGGAGAATGATATATATCAATAGAGAGAAAAAGAGAGGAGAAAGAGAAAAGAGGGCAGTAGTTTGCGGTCCTATGGTAGGGGGTTTCTTAGGTAGGGGGTGACCCGAGATCGGGGGTATCCAGAGAAATCTAGATAGATAGAGAGAGAGAGAGAGAGAGAGAAAAGAGGGGAGTAATTGGGGGTCCTAAGGTAGGGGGTGACCCTAGATCGGGGTATCCCGAGAAACCTAGAGAGAGAGAGAGAGAGAGAGAATAATATATATAAATAGATAGAAGAAACAGTAGGAAAGTGTAGTAATTTGGGGCTCTATGGTAGGGGGTGTCCTAAGGTAGGGGGTGTCCTAAGGTAGGGGTGTTTCCATCAAGGGTTTCCTGAGAGACCTAGAGAAGGAGAGAGAGAATGATACATATAAATAGTGAGAAAAGAGTAGAGAATGGTAGGGGGTGTCCCAAGGTAGGGGGTGTCCTAAGGTAGGGGGTGTCCTAAGGTAGGGGGTGTCCTAAGGTAGGTGGTGTCCTAAGGTAGGGGGTGTCCTAAGGTAGGTGGTGTCCTAAGGTAGGGGGTGTCCTAAGGTAGGGGGTGTCCTAAGGTAGGGGGTGTCCTAAGGTAGGGGGTGTCCTAAGGTAGGGGGTGTCCTAAGGTAGGGGTTGTCCTAAGGTAGGAGGTGTCCTAACAAACTTGAGAAAGAGAATTATATATATATATATATATATATATATATATATATATATTTATGTTGGATAGACAGGTCTATGTTGTATATTATAAAACAAGCATTAGAAACATAAAAAACCAACATAGGACACAACAAAAACAGACATTCAAACATATCAAAAACATAACTTTGTTTTACAAAAAACGACACATGAAGCACACTAAGAGAGATTTCAACGAAATAACGATAAAAAACACATTTTATTTTCATAAAATGGTATATATACTGCGTATATAATGTTTTTTATCGTTATTTCGTTGAAATCTCTCTTAGTGTGCTTCATGTGTCGTTTTTTGTAAAACAAAGTTATGTTTTTGATATGTTTGAATGTCTGTTTTTGTTGTGTCCTATGTTGGTTTTTTATGTTTCTAATGCTTGTTTTATAATATACAACATAGACCTGTCTATCCAACATAAATGATCACACCACAAAATGGGGGGAAGGGGGGGCGGACACTCACGAAGTGAGTGGCGGGGGGGTAGGGGGGGAGATACAAATGAACATACAAAAGAAAAATATTTTTTGCGACACTGCGACAAAAAAGTGAAATTTTGTCGCAACTCCTACGACACTGCGACAAAAAAGTGAAATTCTGTCGCAACTCCTGCGACACTGCGACAAAAAAGTGAAATTTTGTCGCATGGTGATATTCCGGAAATAGAATTTTCTAGAATTTCCTTTTTGACCAAAATTGGTGGCACGGCTCAGCCATAACGATATTGTTTTTTTGCTTCCAGTGTGTCCTTAAAAAAACAAGGACGGGTTAGAAGCGGTATTATGGCAAAATAGGCCTTCGTATCAATGGCGGGTGGTAATCTTAATGTAATACTTTATTAAAACAAGGACGACGCGGAGTAAGACGACTTATAAGTACTCTTATAGTGAAATAAGGCTTGCTAGGTGTCCTTATTTTTTTCAATAAGTCCTTATTTTTTTTTCATTTTTTTTAAAGATACTCATTTTATTGTTTCATTTTTTTCTCAAAAATGTGAAAAAGTTTGCAAAATGTCAAAAAAAAATCAATTTTTTTCATGTTTTGGAGGCCAAGTTTTCAATCGGTTTATTACCCGCGATGAATAGGAGAGCATATTTTGCTGTTTTGGTAAATCAAGGGTGCTTATGGAAATAAGGATCCGCCAACTCACAAGGACTTAAACAATAGGTGTAGGGGGCTTATTTCGTTAAAATGTCTTCATTTAAACTATCGGGGGTGGTAATCCCCTGTTCTCAAATGTAACATTACCCCCCTCGGCCAAATAGTATTATGGACAATAAAGGGGGGGGGGGGGTCGGCCAACTTCTCTGAAAACAGGGGACTAAAACAGGGGACTTCCACAAAGACATAGTTAAACTCAGTCAAATGGGTTTAAATCCTCTTTTACATACCCTTTTTTTATAATAATAATGTTAATAAAAATAATAAGGAAGTAAGGATAGGGCGTGTGGTAATATGGGCGGAGTTAGAATTACGATAAAATACCGCTTCTAGGGTGTCCTTAAAATTATAGGGGACTTAGAAATAAAAAAAAGGACTTTAAGGACGGGTGCAAAAAGAAGCCGTTGAAGGTGATTTGTGCTACCAGACTAAACCGCGGGAGGGAAGCGGTCAGGAAGCAGTCGGAAGCAGTAATTGACGGAGGGGGATTTTCTATTTAAACATAGTATATATACTATATATAAGATATTAACATGCCACCACCACTCAAGTATTTGACGGACGAAGAGAGACTGGAGGCGCGTAAAAGGTCTCAGAGAGAATACGCAAAACGAAAGCCCGAGATGTACAGAAAGGGGAGCAAGAAGTATTACGAGAAGCACAAGAAGAAGAA
Organism: Paulinella micropora; assembly: GCA_019918135.1. Classification (NCBI taxonomy): domain Eukaryota; phylum Cercozoa; class Imbricatea; order Euglyphida; family Paulinellidae; genus Paulinella; species Paulinella micropora. Next base: position 144,017 of record WBZZ01005260.1, read on the forward strand.
AAAAATTATGAAAGAAAAAACAAAGACTTACAAAGTTTATAAATTGTTTAACGCCATAGATGAAAATGACAAAGAATTTTACATAGGTAGCACTCTGCAACAACATTTATATGGCAGACTTAGCCACCATAAAACGCTCGCTAAGAAAGGCGTTAATAGAAAGTTATATAATCATATGAACAACAAGGGGATTGAAAATTTTAAATGCGTTTTGATTTATGAAGAGCCAGTAGAAAACTACAACATTGATAGACAGAGAGAATTAGAACAAAAATTTATAAGCGAACTAAAACCAACACTGAATACAAACACGGCGCAAGGAGCGGGAACCCCAAATGAAGACAGAAAATGGATTAAATTTGAAGAACGAGTTTTTAAAAACGATGAAGAAAAGAAACAACTGGAATACTATAAAAAATACTTTGAAGAATATCACAAAAAATATTATGATGTAAAAAAAGACCAAATCAGAGCATACCAAAAATTATATTACGACAAAAACAAGGATGTTTTGTTGAGAAAGAAAAAAGAAGAACTTGACAAAATAAGAGAAAGCAAAAAATATTATTGTGAAGCATGTAGTTTTGCAGGAGTAAGCGAGACGGCTCTAAATACACATAATAGAACAAAAGGTCATATTTCAAAGAGTGATGTCTCTCGCTAAGGATACATCAATGTCTTCATTACTAAGTAGTGAAGCAACACGTTGCATATAATTAAGCTTATGTCTGTCTATATCATGAGCATGGGCTATCCTAGAAAATATGGTTTTATCATGTTTCATACTCCGTCGTTCATGTTTAGCCTTCTTACCTTTGGGCATCTTATATACTCATCTTAAAATATTTTTATAAGTTAATGTTCTTTTTTTGTCCAAAATACGGGTCTATCTTATATTTAATTTCTATTTAAAGCCAAGAGAAATATATTTATTATATATAGTATCTATAAGAATACTACATATAATTTACGACCACACAAAAAAATTTATAACTTTATTATAGATGGATGTTGAGGAGGCAACCCACACTCAGTTTATTAACAAAGAGGAGTTGTTTGATGCAAACAAACTATCCTATATTATTAACAATTTTGATGACTTAAAAGGCCAACTGCGAGAGAAATGTTTCAAAGACGGAAGCCCTATAACACTGCTAAAAAAATATATTCAAAAAGTATTCAACAATAAAGTCTCTGTAGTGTATCGGCAAAACGGGGGCAAAGGTAGATTTAATGCTGTAGGCTCATTATCTCTCCAAAACATACCGCGCGAGATAAGGCACACTATCGCCCGCGATTACTATGTAGATATTGATATGGTAAATGCGCACCCAGTCATACTACTACATTTATGTGCGATATTGAACTTTGAAGCGAAATATCTGCGGTCGTATGTGAAAAATAGAGAGAAGGTAATAGCCGATCTCACGAGCAAAAACGAGACGATTGACAGAGACAAGGCAAAACAGATTATCCTATCAGTCCTAAATGGAGGCGAAAAGGATTACAATGCAGTCGCGAAAAAGACGAGGTTTTTAACCGCCTTTAAACAAGAAATGAAAGCCCTACATGGAAAGTTTGCGGGGGCAGACATTAAAGAATTTGAAAAAGTTAAGCAGAGGCGGATTAACAGAGGCGAAGACTTCAACCACGAGGCCAGTTATATGAATACATTGTTATGCGACTTTGAAAACAAAATTCTACAAGTTATGCTAGACTATTTTGGAAATCCTATTATGTGTGTTTTATGCTTTGACGGCCTGATGCTAGAAAAGAAAGACTACGATCTGGAAAGTTGTTCAAAGGTCATTAAGGAGAAATTAGGGATAGACATTGCTCTTAAATTAAAAGAAATGAATGAAGGTCTAACCCTTCCAGAAAATGCGATTATTGAGCCTTATCAAACCCCCAGCCTTAAATACTTTGGAGATATGGATAACGTATATATTCAACACTATAGAGAGAATGAGGCGAGCCTTGAAAGACTGGACGAATGGCGCAGTTGTATAAACATAGTATCAAGAGGAGGCGGTCAAGTCGTGATGACTTTAAATCTAGACATTGACGAAGAGACAGGAGACCGATCCGAATATTATGTACAAGCAGAAGTAGGCGCAATGATGTCCGCATTAAATTTTGAATGTTTTGTGCGAAATCCAGAATACATTGAAGAATTGAAAGGAGACAAACACGACCCGAGAGAGAAACAATGGCTGTATCAACACTTTGGAAATGGCAATCAGTTTTCAACTGGATACGCAAAAGACATGATGCAAAAGCGGAAAATTAAACGATATGACGACTTCATGTTTTACCCGTATTTGAAGCGAGTGGGGATACCCCCAGTATATTCTAACAAACTAAATTTGTTTATGGGGTTTCCTATGGATAATATTCCATTTGAAAGTGTAAAAACAAAATACAATTTTGAAGAGAGTGCCTTATATAAACATCTAAAAACTGACTTTTTCACCGAAGGTCAGGGCGAGTTAGACAACTTTTTGGATAGTGTTGCGGACATGATACAGAAACCAAATGTAAATAGAGGTATTGGTCATTTGTTTTACTCAGTCCAAGGGACTGGGAAAGGCATAATGAGCAAATTTATGGAGAGGTTGTTGGGAACACAAAATCATGTGGTCATCAAAGACTTTAGCAGATACATGGAAAAATTCAATGTCGCATATGCAAACAAGATATTGAAAGTGTTTGAAGAACTGCCCGAGAAAGGCGGGGCTTTTACGATGAGCGACCGCTTAAAAAGTCAAATTGACCAAAAAGACGAAATAATAGAGCCCAAGGGAAGCAAGCAATACAAAGTAAAACATTTCGCCAGATACTGGTTTTACACGAATAACGAAAACACGTTATACATAGAAGGAAGCGACAGGCGGTATTCACTCCACAAAATAAGCGGGAAGCACGCGGACGATAAAGTATATTTCGCCAAAATTCTAGATGAAATAAACGACGATGACTTTATCAGATGTGCCTTTGAATACTTCGCCACTAGACAATACGAAGAGATAAGTGTTATGACCGCATTTAAAACAAAATACAAGACGGAGCAGAAAATGGCCAACCTCCCCAAGGCTATTAAGTTTATGATTGACACCATTGAAGCAAAATTTGACAAAGTTGAAAGCAAAGATATGAAAGTGGAATCGGTGCATCTATGCGAAAGATACAGGGAGTGGTGCTCAGAACAGGGAATATCTTATCATAAAGGAGCCTTCTTCACCCAACTGAAGCATGTAGGCATAGATAAACCCAAACAAAGCGGAGGAAAAAACAACAAAAAATACAGATTTACAATAAATGTCAGCACAATCCGAGACAAGATACGCGAGTATATAAAGGACGACGAATACGACTTCAATTTTGGATCGGGAGTTAATGAAGAGGATGATGATGTCTTTTGGATGTAATATTATTGTCTTCAATATTGAAAACAATATTAAAAAACTGATTTTTTTGTTATGCTTATATATAGCATGCCATCAACCAAAGGAGAGTATCTGAGCCAAATAGAAAAATGGACTCATTTAAGTAGTGATATTAAACCACCAACAAGCAAATCGCTTAAAACTGATATCGTCGCATTTTACGAAAAATACCGACCCGAACAACCCCCGCGGGGTGATAACGTTGAAGTTTCATTGCCCCCCGTTGATACATTGAAGAATGTTGTTTTTGACGAACCAGAAGAATTTACGCCTTTTAAAGAAAGTGATTTAGTAGAAACAGGCATTACGGAAATAAGGCCAACGTGGGGAAGAACTGGCAAAAAAAGAAACGGAAGCAAAAGAAGAGAAGAAAACACCGATTAAAGCAAAGCGGAATCCGCCCGAGGGGGTATAGTTGCTATGAAATAATAACGGCACATTTGAAAGTATCCAAAGACCCGTTTAACTTCTTATACATGAAAGTTGAAGACCGCACCATATTACAGGAGGATATGAAGAAATGGCACGAGAGTAGATACGGACACATACCACCAGAGCAACGCCCCACTCTTAAATATGGTAAGTTAGATTATAAGACATTTTTCCGCGATGTCTTATCTCAACACGAGGGCAAACTCACGACACTAAAAGATATGTATGACAGGTTTCATGTGTAAGAGGCAGTTAGTGCTATGTCTCTCATCACATCAATATTGAAATACGAAGGTTTGAAAGATACAGGCTCCGCAGATGCTGATTTATAATATACTTCTATGGTTAATGGTGCGCCAGTCGCATACGTTACCAGAGCATCATTTGTTGTATTATCTACAATTCGTATAGTGCGGTTGTTGGTTGTGTCCGAGGGGTTTGGACAGGTCATCTGCCACGTTAAATTCATTTGAACTCCATATCTTTGGATTAGCCACACACAATCAAAAGACTTATAATCAATGGCTGTTGTATAATTTAGCACTTCGGTATAATAATCATATGTATTCGTGCCATCTGTGATATGAAACCAAAATTGGAATGTAGCAATGCCAGTTGGTGCGGGTAAATTCAATGAACCACGAAATGATACATTAATGAAATAACCATATCCTAAACTTGATATGGTTTTGCTACCATATCCGCCAGTACAAAGAGTGGTAAATGTGGAACTCGTCATCCATGACCTAAGGTCAAGACCAACATACGCATTTTGAATGTTTCTTGTTAATGTCGGGGTAGCCACAACCGCGATGGTTTTTGTGTCAATAGATTGTTGCTCTTGCGAACGGCCAAATATATTCATTTTTTTAAACTATATATCTATCTTATACTATAAGATTTATTATAAGATTTATTATAAAATAATAGAATTTAAATATGAACCATTTAGGCAATCCGTGGGCATATCACTATTACGGCTCTGTGATAATAGACGAGGATTTAGAAGTTGATGGTGTATTATATGGCGACCACATAGAAGCAAACTCAATACAAGCAAGGACGGACGACATAACAATATCGTCAAAAAATAATAACTCTTCTTTGTTGATATCTGATACTGGTTATGTGTCAATTAATAACGAATACGATTTGCCATTAGCGGACGGCACGGCTAATCAAATATTAAAAACGGACGGGCTCGGCAATACTTCATTTGCTACATTGACTTCAAGTTATATAAGCGACTTTGAATTGGATAAATTAACGGATGTAGTCATAACAGGCACACCCTCCAATAACCAATTACTCATTTATAGCACGGGTCAATGGAGAAATACAAACTCACCTTTTCTTAGATTGGATGGCCTCACTATGATGTTTGGAGATTTGAATATGGGAAGTTTTAATATAGTAAATGTCGGTAATGTTGATGGTATTGATGTTTCGGCTCTTGATAGTGCTGTGGTTAAATTAACGGGAGACCAAACCATAGCAGGAATTAAGACATTTAGCAGTATAATAAATGCTAGTGCGGGTATTGATATGAAAAGCCAAAGTATAACAAATGTAAATTTGGTTGATGGTATTGATGTTTCGGCTCTTGAACAGCAGTCGTTAAACTAACAGGCGACCAAACAATAACAGGGAATAAAACATTTACTACTTATGTGGCCGTAAAAGACTCAAATCCATCAAACACTGGCAAGTTATTCTTTAATTACAACAATAATATGGGCTCTATCTATTCGTCGGAGGCAGGTGGAGCAACGGGCTATCCACTAACTATTGTAGGCTCGTCCATACTTTTTGCTCCAACAACAGGTGGTGGAATGACATTGACAAATAATGTTTTAAATTTTAACAGCACGACAGCAATCAGCGGTCTGCCCGCACCATTCTATGACGGCGATGCTTCAACAAAAGCATATACCGATACGAAACTAGCAAAGGACGGCACAACGGCTATGACGGGTAGTTTAAATATGGGAGGATTTTCAATAACAAATGTAATTTAGTTGATGGTGTTGATGTTTCTACTCTTGATACCGCAGTCGTCAAACTAACAGGAGACCAAACCATAACAGGAACCAAAACATTCAGCAACATAATAAATGCTAGTGCGGGGATTGATATGAAAAGCCAAAGTATAACAAATGTTAATCTTGTTGATGGTGTTGATGTTTCTACTCTTGATACTTCGCCGTAAAACTAACAGGAGACCAAACCATAGCAGGGAATAAAAAATTTACTTCAACAATAGAAGTGCGGGGTGCTACTGCTCCAACCGCTTTTGATGGTATCGGTATTGCCTTTGATACGGCAACAAATATAGGAGAGATTGTAGCACAAAAAATAGCAACCGCGGCTATTATCCGATACAAATAACGGGTTCGTATGTTGAGTTATATGCGGGGGATAATGTAATTAGACCGCAACTGGCACTACACTATCTTTAAACAATAGAAAAATAACAAACTTAGCCACACCAACAGCAACAACAGACGGGGCGACAAAAGGGTATGCGGATACATTAGACGGCCAAAATGTGAAACTAACTGGAAACCAAACCATAGCAGGAATTAAGACATATAGCAGTGGTGTTGAAATAACAGGAAATTCAATAAATGCTACAACAAAGGAACATTCGTGGTTTTTAACTCCACAGCCAATATCGGGTCAATTGCTAGTTTGGATATGAAAACAGCGAACATATTACAACTTTGAAATTTCTGCGAAAAAAGTAAGTTTTATTATTGACGGACGATTGTGGTTGGGTAAATGCTTCTGGGCTTAGATTGTAATAGTAGCAAAATAGCCAACCTTGGAACTCCAACATTATCAACGAACGGAGCAACAAAAGGATATGCGGACACATTGGACGGGCAAAATGTGAAACTAACAGGAGACCAAACCATAACAGGAATTAAGATATTTAATGGAAGTAGAAATGATGTAAGGGCACTGAATTTGTTAAGCCAAGCCGATTTCAATAATGTGGATATCATTAATGGTGGAAATATAACATATAATGGGGCGAGGATATTAAACCAAAATGGAGGAGATATATTCTTTTCACAGACGATCAGGTGATTATCAGTATTTCTTATTTACTCTAAATACTGCTACAAGTGGAACCGCAGACCAACGAGGTTATGTATTCACGAATGTAGCATCTGATGTAAAAGGGCGGGACTTTATATTTCAAAACTTTTGGATAATAAAAGTGCTTCGTCTGACATTGTCCGTTTTAACAATGCTGGCGGTATGCGGTTTTATGGTGCCTTAGATATGAATTCAAACAATATAACAAATGGTGGAACAATAACGGGAACAACAATTACTTCAACTGCGGGTATATCAACAACAACAATAACGGCAAGCGACAAGATAACGACTGCATCAGGCAAACCAATAATCATAGGCAATACAACGAAAGGCGCAGGTGCGACAGGTGGTTTAGAATTATATGGAACGGCTTCAAATATCGGAGGAGCACACTTACAAGCAATAACAACGGCGGATGCTTATCCAACATTTCAATTATTGAACTGGGCACATGATAACATAGGCTTAAGTTTTGATGCTTATTATGACGGCTCAAACTGGAAATCAAGTAATTCTGGCTCAAACTTTCAAATATACAAAAACTCAAACAAACTTGCTTTTAACTATACATCAGGAATAACAGCAGGAAGCAATATAACATGGTCTGAGGCTATGAATATCAGCACAGCAGGATTAATACTGCGATGCGGGGATAACATACACGGGCACACTAACATCAGCAACAAACACCAGCGGGGCAAAGATAGGAGTTCAGGGGCAACAGACGGAACAAATCAAAAGGAATATTTCTATGGGATACGACAAATACGAGTTGGGGAATTTATGCCGCATCTGGTGGGCCTAAGCAAAAGTTTGGCAAATGGTTAGCCGTTTCAGGAAATGATTTTAGTTCGTATAGTTTTCGTTTTAGAGTGGCTAATGATGCTACGATGGGTTTTGTGTGGGAGAATTCGTCTGAACAATTGTTAATGTCATTGAACGGGGCAAACGGGACTTTATGGACGAAAGGATTGATTACGGCAAATGCGGGAATTACATACACGGGCATACTAACAACGGCATCAGCATCAACTAATGGGGCGAAAATAGCAATTCAAGGACAAACAGACGGGACGAATGCGAGAGGAATATTTATGTGGGACATTGGAGATTCAGCATGGGGGATTTATATGAGCCAGTCTGGGGCAAGTAAATCATTAAGTGGAGGAACAGCACCAGCAGGAGGAGTAGGCGGAGGATTAACTTCTTATTCTATTAGATTTAGAGTGAATAATTCTTCAACGAGTGGGTTCATATGGGAGAATGATTCAAATACTGCTTTAATGTCTTTGAAAGCGAGTGATGGTCAGTTATGGGTATTGTCTAATCCAATTCAATATTCAGACAGGAGAAAAAAAGAAGATATAAAGGAATGTTTAGGCTTAGATTTTATTAATAAGTTAAATCCAGTCTGCTATCGTATGATTGATGACAAAAAGAAATGTAGGACTGGCTTAATAGCACAGGAATTAGAAGAAATACTAACAGAAATGGATATGCTAGATTTTGGCGGTTTTATAAAAGAAACAATTATGGTTCCGTGTCCAAAGCAAAGAGAGGAATACGAATTGAAAGGTGTGAGTGTTAAGCCAGAAGATGTTAAATGTGTTGATAGTGGTGATGTCGGTTATGGTATAGGTTATTCGGAGTTTATCGCCCCGTTAATTAAGGCCGTTCAACAATTATCAGATAATCTCGGACATGTAAGAGATAGGGTAGATAATTTAGAAAAACAAAATAATAATCTCTTGCTTGTTATAGAAGATCTATCTAAGCAACTAGCCGAAATCAGAGTGGCAGTTATTGATAATGTCAAATAATACGCGACTTCACATATCGCCACATATTATGGATATAGCGGATGGCGAACTAACTCCAGAATTAAAGTCTCGTGTTATCTGAAGTGAACTAAAAACAGAAGAGAAAAAAATTGAAAATGAGATAGAAAATGAATGGAATTGTTGTATGACTAATAAGAAGACTGATAGCAGATTGATTAAATATCTCTTTCAAATGACTATAATCATTGGAATTATAATCTTATGTTTAGTGAAATTAAGCGAAAAAAACCTCCCCTGCGAAACTGCGAATGTCTATGTCGGAATACTCACACTTTTGGTGGGTATAGTGCTTCCATCGCCTTCTTCAAAGAAATGAACATTCATATATATGTGTCATATACCAAGACGAACTATCGCCAGCACACATTAAAGGCATGGCTTCATCAAAACTTATACACCAATCTGACATTGGTTTGTAAATACATTTAAATTTAGTATCTATACCTTTTTGAATACAATAAACACAACTTATATTCTTTTTTTCACTTATCCGCGAGTAAAAGTCGCAGGCAGTCCGCGACATAACCGAGCACACGAAGAGCAATATTAACAACATATATTATAATATTCATAATTTACCAAAGTAAGTGATATGCCCAATATGCGGGTTGGTTTTTGTTTAAATATGCGGGCTTTCCATCCTTTGTTTTAATTGCTTGATGTCTGGCACGATAACTTTCTCGTCTGTCTTCGTCTTGATGTTTGGTATAATCTGAATAACCAGATGCACCAAAGTTGATGCGACGGCCGTTATAGACGACATAATACTTTTTTCCTTTCACTTTACTCTCGCCGAAGTCTGTCGCACCCAATGACAAGGCTTTCTCTCGTAGCCCCATTATATATTATCTTTCTCTTTAATTATATTATTGTAAATCGCCTCTCGTTGCTTATCCGTCAGTGGCAGGCGGTAAAGGATATTCTTTGGCTGTCTAAATACAGCAGGATACTTATTTACCAAGTTTTGATTAATGCGGATGTTGTCTATCTCTTTGCCGAGTTTTTCCAATTCTTCAAGTTGTTGTTCGTCTTTACTTTTTTCCTTTTTATTTTCCATGATATATTATACTGCGGATAAAAATGTCTAAGCAGAAAAAAATAGCCGATGTTAATCCGTATGAAGTGTATAAAGAAGAAGAATGGCACATTCCGGGCTACAATTTCAACGGCCGAGGGACGAATATGAGAGATCGCTTCGCATTAAGTTATAATGGTAGAATGGGCACTAAATCGTTTCATTTACCAGTGAATAGAATTGATTATGAAGCAGTTAGACATGATCTTATGTATATGTCATCAGATGAGGTAGTCAGACATCAAGCGGATTTGATGTACATAGTAAATGTAGATAAAGCAAGAAACAATCATAATGCTCCTCACGCAATATTGAGTGAAATGGTTATATTTGGTCAGACTATGGCAAAATTTATGTTTGAAATGCTTAAGTTAAATAAGATTGTTCGGCAGCCTTTAAACAAAGACCACTCGTTGATGAAAGAAATAGCATTAATGATGCGTGAATGGAAAACATCCACAGCAGTTCTTAAATATATGGTCGCAAAACTTCCATCTGTTTTTGGTGGAATAAAGACAAAATTCAATAGAGGTGATATAAGTAAAAAACATATGAATCGCGTGTGGAGAGAACTTAAAGCAACCGCGGGATGGGGGGTTGCTACTTTTCTCATGCAAGGGAAACGTGCTTTCATGGCGCCTTTTGAAATGGCATATACCATGTATGACGATACGGAAAAATACAAAGAAGTTAAAACAAGGGTTGATGCGATCATGGTTAAGTATGATAAATATTTAGCAGATGTTGGGGGTTTTGACGATAAAGGTGATTTCGTCATTAAAGCAAATATTAATAAACAAAAGGCTGAGATAAATTACAAAGATTTCTTTGAAGATTGGTATGAATATGCCACTAAAGTAAGTTCCACATATTATCCGAAATCAATAAAAAATGAAGACTTGTCAAAAGCCTCTAATATTGAAGTTGAACGAGAAAATAACGAATTAATACAAGTATCCAACGAAAAAGACACCCCCCTCCAAATTGATAATATTCTCAAAAATATAACCAATTCTTACTCCGCGAGTGAAAAGTTAATCGCAAACCCTACACAACTTCAAACCTTATCACCACCGCCCAAATCAATACCATCACCTGCCTTACCTAAACCAATACCATCGCCCAGTTTAACCGCATCCGCATCCGCATCCGCATCCGCATCGTCTAGTTCGCTTAAGTCATTACCATCGCCCAGTTTAACCATATCGTCTAGTCCGTCGGAAACAATAAAAAACGGAAATAATAATAATATTAATATAACATCGGAAAAAATGACCACTCCAGCCGAAACCAAATATGACCTGCGAGCGCGGAAGCACATGATAGGTTCTATTGACTCATTAGTCGGAGATTTTGATGAACAAACTTCTCAGAAAATAAAGGAGCAATACATTAACGCCATTAATGCTATCACTACCAAATCAAAGATTAATCCTGATGCGTGGAAGGGGAAAAGTATCAGGGATATTGAATCACATGCGACCAGAAACACTGGAATAAAAATGCCACAACTAAATACTCTACGAGACACATTACTCAACGGAATTAAAACTGAGCACGAAAACCAACTGACAAAAGAACAAAGAACGCAATTTAAAGATTATCTCGTCGCACAAAAGATTTCATTAATCGCTGATCCAAAGGAGAGAAAACTAGTGAGAAAGTCTGTTGCGGAATTAAAAGCAGAGTATGACAGATACAAAGCCGAAATAACAGACGAAAAAGAAATCGGTAAAGTTAAAGAATTATACAAAAAGGCATTACAAGCCTATACGGCCAACAATGTGAAAGAAGGACAAACTCTATTTGAAGAAATGATAAAGACCGCACTGCCATCAGTGAAAAAAATACAATTACCACCACCTGAAGATGATAGTAAAGCGCTTGTACCTGCCCCACTCAAAGATGATAGTAAAGCATCAGCATCCCCTCAAGATGATAGTAAAGCGCTTGTACCTGCCCCACTCAAAGATGATAGTGAAGCCCCCGCGGATGTGAAAGCCCCCGAGGATGTGAAAGCACCCACAGATGATGTAGTCCAAGCGGGAGTGTATAAAAGCGGAACTAAGGCAGGGCTACCATTTTATGAGAAAAAGGCCATAGTAGATGATGCTACATTGAAAGAGTATAAAGAAAATCCAGACCCCGACCCTGCTACAACACCCAATCAGGCACTCGTTGATTCTATGCGATCCATTGATGATTTTGTTGATAAACTCATGGGGAAATCGCCCGCAGAACAAAAGAAGGAACTATCAAATCTGTTTCGCTTCATTACACCATCTGACCAGAATGGAGGTATCGGCACTAATAAAACAAACATACTGCTTAAAGGAAACAAGGAACGGCAGGATCGCGTGCTAGATGCGCCAATGTATGAACTTTATGATAATACTCAATTCGGCAACACTAACAACAACATGATTATGAACCGCTATAACAGGGCGGTTATGATTAAACGAGCCTCTGACAAAGTCCGCATGCCATCCGTTAGATCTCGGCTGGTTAAAAACTTCAAAGCGGAAATCCCACCGCAGATACAAACAAGGGCGGAGAAGAAAGATTTTAAACCGCTAATCAACCCCCCGTCTGACTATTTTTTTGGAAGCCCATACTCTCCATTCTTTCACAATTATGCCCATCCTCCTATGCCGTGGGGTGTTGAATACGATAATTACAGACATAATCAAAACTATTTTATTAATGCTTAAATATAACAAATGAAGCGCGGACTTAGACCAAATAGATTACCAAGAAAAACACTTTTGCGAACGGCACTAGAAGGAAGCAAAATTGAACAATTACACGAACATGAGTTTCAAGTTAGCCGACCGATTATAACGGAATTACCAAAAAAAGAACAAAAATTTAAGAAGGGCTTACAAATTGAAGCAATTGAATCTGAACGCGATAGCGTCAAAGAGAAGCCGATACAAAAGGGCAATATCCTCCCCGGAATGGGGCTGTTTATTATATGCGGTGCGACTGGAAGTGGAAAATCAGTTATGGTTGCTAATGTGTTGGGTAATAAGCACATGCTTAAGGGTTGGTGGGACGAAATTTATATGTTTTGTTTATCTCCTTCTAAGATGCTTACGGACATTTTGAAACTGAAGGACGACCACATTATACGAGAAGATAGGCCAGAACTATTACGAAAAATCTTGGACGAACAAAAAAGCAAAATAGAGGCGAAGGGATATGAAAAAGCACCAAAGATATTAATAATATGTGATGATGTTGCTCAATCTCGTAAATTTCTTAAACACGAAGTTTTACAAGAAATAGCCTTTGCCTCCACACACGCGAAGGTATCCGTTTGGATTACTACTCAATCATACATGCAAATCCCGCGGAATGTGCGAATTAACGCTCATTATATTGCTATATTTTCAGGTGTGAAGCGATCAGAGATTGAACGAATAAAGACGGAACACGAGAGCCAGTATTTAAGCGATAAGGAAATGGATATGTTGATTAGACATGCGACAGCAGACCCTTATTCATTTTTATTTATTAATAATAGGGTTGCCGATAAACGCCAAGTATTTAGAAAAAATTTTGATACTATTTTACACTTAAAAAAATAAACAAAAAAACAAAGTTGATTAAAATTAAATTAACTTATACATATATATAGCAATGAGCAAGTTATTTACCACACCATACTTACAGGCGATATCTATCTACCGCCAGCAGAATGGCATTCAAGGAATGTTTTGTCCAAAGAAGGGCTCACCAGAATATACATCCGTAATTCAAATCAGCGATAAGATTAAATCTGGAGAAATTCCCGCGCAACTTAAACCAAGAGCGCCACGAAAAAAGAAAATACAAGCCCCAGCCGATGTCTCACCGATGGCGGCCTCATCTAAATCTACCGACCTTTCGTTAAACAGAAAAACACCCGATTTACAGCCAAATCCAGTATCAAATACGGCACCGCCCCCAAATGCTTTACCCATAGAAACAACGCCCACCGCACCACCAGTGGAAACGCAATCAGAAGGACTAACAGACGCGGAGTTTGAAGAACTTGATAGGCTAACATTCAATTCTCAAACTTGCCGAGACCTTATTCATTTAATTAATTTTATGAAGAAGAACAAAATTAGATAATTAACAATATATTTTATATACATAGAATATATGAGATGATTAAAAACACGCGTGCCTCCAATAAATTGTCCAACGAGTTTATTAACAAACTCAATGAAGCGAACAGGCCAGTAAGCGATGGTATGATGCTAAATCATTTTGAATTATGGTCTGACAAAGGCGCTCCTCTCGTAAATCAAGACCTTACGGAATATTCAAATTTGTATCCAATTTCAACGTATAATTTACAAAATATGTTGCCCGATATTAGCGATAAAGGAACGTCGGATGTTGTTGATTTAGATACTGCCGTGTCTAGTTTGAAATTCTTACAAAAAGCCGTGAAGAATGCTACATCTAGAGAGTATCAACTTGATAGCAGAGAAAAGAGTGATAGTGCTTTGACATCAATACAAGGGGATGTAAGAAAAATAAAAAATGTGTTTTTGCCCGACGAATAAATTGATTAATTTTTAGAATAATTATTTTTTTTCAATAATATAAGCGAGCGCATTTCCACCATGAGTGAAACCAAAGACATGAAGAACACTGAGGAGTTGATGTCCCTCAACAACCTCAAGTATGAGTTGCCAGCAAATCTAGCACTCACTGAACAGGGAGCATCTTTAAGAAGAACTTCTCCGATCAGCAGACTTATACCTCTTCGTCGGGGACTGAAATGATTTTTACGCTACAGGCCAGCACTGATTTTGTTTATGGAAAGAATTGCTATTTGTCGTTTGATGTCAAGGCCGATGGGTTGGTTACCACTGGGACAAACGACTGCGCGATCGGTTTTCAAAACACACCCGCAACTGCTATTTTTGAAAGATTTTTGTTGGAAAGTAAGGATGGTAGCGAACTTGAACGAATTGAAGATTTGAATAAACTGGTGCGAAATACTCTCCCGTGGCATTATCCTTTTGATTATCGCCGACAGGCGCAGATGGCGGGACAGAGAGAAAATGTTGAAGTTAGTAATAATATTGCTGACAATTCAGTCGTTGATTTTGCGGTTAATACCCCCGCGGTCGTCGGTACTGGTCAGTATTTGAAAGTTTGTATTCCTCTTCATTACTTTTCGGGAGTGTTTAATGAAGAAACTCTCATTCCTCCCTCTTTGGTTAGTGGTATGAGACTTCGCTTGACATTTGCTCCGCCTCAGGAGGCACTTACCATTATTGGAAGTGGTGATGGTAAGGTTTCTTCTATTCCTGCTGGTTTTAATGGTTCCGCTTTGACTTACACCGTCTCCAATCCCGTGGTAATGCTAGAGACATTCTCTCTTGCTCCCGCCGTCCAGAGAAATATTTTGGAACAGATGGGGAGCAAAGATGGGCTACCATATACGTATGAGACATATTACAACCAGAAGGCCAATCCGGGGACGTCGGATGATTTTAATCTTCAAGTAAATAAAGCAGTTGCTCGCGCTCAGTGCTTGTATATCGTCACGCAAAACGTGCTCGCTGACAATGCTAATATTGATAACCTTGGAACTGCTCAAATGCCTTATAAGCAGTATCAGTGCCGTATTGGTGATTGGTATGCTCCACAACAGAAGATGGAAATTGGTGGAAGCACCGATACTCTGGCCGCCGTTCAACGCGGATGTGCCGAATTGTATATTAACAATCTCCAAGCGACTATGGGTATTCGCGATGCTTACATGTCGTCATCTGTTTCTCTTGAAAACTTCCGCAAGTATTATTCTACTTCAGATAAGACGGGACTTACATCTAACTCAGGATTTGCTACCATTATCCAGACACTCAACCAATCTCCACACATTGGAGCATCTGGTCTCGCAGTTAATAACTCACGAACTGCCGAAGTTACTCTTCGTTATGCGGCCGATTATAACGCAGATCGCGCCATCACCGCTTGGTTGAAATACGTCAAAGTTGCGTCTATCTACCCGTCTCGCTGTGTCGTAAAACAATGATTAAATGTAAGCCTTATTTATTCAAAATCTCTCTTAGTATGTGTAGTTTAAACAAAAAAATAAAAATAACCATATAAACATATCGCAATATACAATATAATAAAACATAATACAATATGCCACGGGTTGGAGATTGTAAGAAAGGTAAAATCTATGCGATTAGGTCTCATCAAACTGATGAAATTTACATAGGAAGCACCACACAAGAATTGTCGCGGCGAATGTCAAATCATCGCAGGAATTACAATTATTGGGGAAAAACAAAAAAAACTAGTTATACTTCTAGTTATGAAATAATCAAGCACGGAGATGCTTATATTGAACTTTTGGAATACTACCCGTGTGAAACCCCCGATCAACTCGCTAAAAGAGAAGGTGAATATATAAGAAAACATAAATGTGTAAATAAAAGAATATCTGGTAGAACTCACAAGGAATATTATGAAGAAAATAAAGAGTTTTGTAATGAATTAAGTAAAGAACATTATGAACAAAATAAGGAGCATTATCTACAATTGGCTAAGGAATATAGAACCAATAACAAAACCAAAATAGTAAAATACAATAAATTGTATCACCAAACAAACAGAAATTATTTATGTCAACAAGCACGAGAAAGAGGTGCTATTAGAATACAATGTGAATGTGGTGTATTTTCAAGAAAAGATATTATCGCAAAACATAGAAGAACCAAAATTCATGAAAGAAACATGGAGGCACTTCCAATCGGTTTATGTTTGATGGGATTTTAATTTAATTAGAATAATATTTTTTGCTATATATAGCAATGAGCTTTACAATAAGCAATCTTGAAGATGAAAAGCGCACGAGAAAAAATTTCCTCCTTCGTGTCTCCTCAAGCGATAAAACAGAATCCAAATCCGCTTCTACTCACAATGGCCGTTTCGTCGTTGATTTACCAGCAACTGGTCGTAATATTGATATAATCAGTGCTTATGTCGTTAAAAGTATCTCTATCCCAAACGTTTTCCCAAACATACCGAGTTATGCCAACACTCTCACATTGATTAAAACAACTGGATCGGCTACAAAAACGGCAATCGTAACAGCAAATCAATACACCATTGATACATTTATTACCGCTCTTCAAACTGCGATTAATTCAGCAATTGCCCCAGACTCCGTAGTTATAACTTTGAACTCCGTTAATAAATTGAATTTTGCTTTCACTGGTGATACATATGCTTTTGATTACGATAACAGCACGATTAGCGATAAGATAGGACTAACTGCTGATATCTCGGCGGCGGCGAGTAGCACCATGCAATCTATCGTGAATTTAATCGGTGAAACGGCCGTTTATGTCCATAGCCGTGCTTTAAATCAGTCTGGTTTAGTTGAAGCAAATGGTAATTTCTCTGTGGTCGGTAAATGTAATTTAGATAAGCCGTATGGAGTCCAGTGCTACTTTGAGAGTTCTAATGATGTCGCCGATTATGTGCCATTTAATACAACAAAAAGTTTAAGGTCTATTGATATTGTAATTAGAAATGCGGGCGGTGAAGTGCTTGAATGTCCTGTCAATTTTGAAGTTTCAATTCTTCTCAAAGTCTATCATGCTTAATCCTATCGGTTTATTTACATTTGGACTATAATTTCCCTTATTATATATGATATTTTTGGACAATATAGATAAATTGTTTAAGTTGATAACGGCTATCAACGAGTGCCGTTTGAAACAAAAAAAAGATATAATCCCGTGCGGGACTAATATGGATCAGTTTTATCGGTATTTAAGGAAATACCATGCACCAATTGTTGAGGAAATGACAAAAAAAACAAATATTAACAATCTAGCAGTAGAGATAGAAAAAAAGTTTGAAAGCCTGTATTTTTGAAAGTGTGTATTTTTTTTTGTTTAAATTTGGTCTTCCAGCCAGTTTAATGAAGCGTAAATACTCGCCGTTCCACCGCTCGTTAATTGTGCGGATATGGTAAATGTTTTGCTTGTTCCTATCTTGATATTATATTGAGACAAATCAATGTATATGGACAAACCAGCAGACAACACATATGTAAATATCACACTTCCACCCGTTCTTGTTGTCCCCGCCGTATCTACTTCGGCTAATGATGTGTTTGTATCGTAATTGCTGTATGATGGTGTGCCTCCTAATGTGGTATTAAGAATAATTCTCACAATACATGTTTTAGTATCTGTATTGCTGACACATAAATTCTCAAAATATATTATGTTATAGTTTGTTTTGCTGTTGAATGTGGCTCGGTTTCTAATGGTAAATATGGCATTCTCAGTTGCTCCTATAGTTTTGACAGCATCATACGAGTTAGTTATAGCAATAGTCCGATCAATATTCCCTTCAACTGCCAAAAACATACTCGCCGTTTTCATAACAACGGATTGAAGGGTTGATGAATACGCCTTCGCGTAAATAGCAAACGCCGCCTGATCCAATGATGGAGTAGTAGCAGTGCTCGCGTATTGTATCGCGTGGATTATCTCCATTCGTCCAGTGCGCGGGTTTTCAACTTTGAATGTAATTTGACCGCTACCCAGATATTGGACGACTATTTCAAACACATTCAATTTAGTAAAATCAATCGCGGGGAAATTTCCCGTATTATCACATTTATCAACATTCCACGCATACTGACTAACCACATTTTCAACACTTCCCGCCGTTCTGACAACAGACATTCCCGAGTTTGATTGTCTAAAACATAAATTGTCTGCTGGTGTGCCTATGCCGATATCGCAATTAAAGGTAGTCGCGGTGGTAGATGATGGAAACAATGCGGAAAATCTAGCAACCAAGCCCATGCCACTTCTATATTTTGCTCTCTCTATAGTCGTAATCTGTGCGGTTGAATTACCTGAGGCCGATGTCGTTAAAACCGCCATTGAATTAGCAGTTGATACCACCCCGCCGTTTGTTTCTGTTTTGTCAAAGAAACGAGTATTAATACCATAAGTGAAGACATTTTGTAATACTGGCGTTAAAGTGGCCGTTCTCAATTCTCCGAAGGCCGTTGTAGGTAATGCGTCTTTGATATTATCTATTGATAAAGAAGATGATGACGATGTAGATGATGACGATGGAGTGCTCGTGCTTTGACCAAAAAGGTTCATTTTTATTATATAATATGTAATATAAAACATGCAGTTATTATTAAAGAATTGCCCGCGGATATCGTTGGCCACATTAAAACCTTTGTCTATTTGGAAAACATAAAAAATATCAACAAAGGGACTTGTGATATATGCGGACTGGCACCCACATTTCAATCACATCCGCCTATCATAGCAGTTGATATTGATATGAAGATGGTGTTGAATTTTTCACGATTTGTTCCATTAATTGCTATAGAAGAGAGTCAACATCAGAGCAAGATATCGCGAACCGCCTTTAGTCGTTGTTAAGTATTAGCCTTCTTTTTAATTCTAGCACTTCTTCTTAATGGTGCTTTTGTTTCCTCTTCTTTTTTCGCTTCACTCTTCGTCTCTTTACTCTCTTCGCTGTCGCTCTTCGTCGCTTCGCCCTCTTCTCTTTAATAAACGTATTGACAATAACGGCTCCAATCCCGCTTAATTGTCTTAGTTTAGTATTTGTTATTTGCCCGCGTAGTCATTCCATATCTGCTCAAGCAATTCTTATTTATGCTCTCTACTAGCACTTTTACCTAATGGTGATATTTGCATTTCTTCGTCTCCGTTATCTAGATTACTTTCAATTTCATTAGTGTTATTTAAATTCAGACATAAATCTATTTTTCGTCTCTAACTCCTCTAGTTCTGTTTTAATTCCTTCCGCCTTAATTTCTTCTGGATCGGCTACATTCACCCAACTATAACTAAATGAAGTGAGTAAATCAGCCGTGACCAACACATTTGAAACCCACGTGTTTAAATTCTCTAATTTTCGGATTGGCGAAATTACTATACGACAAACTAGCATATAGTTTTCGCAACATACTGCTTTTCTGTGTGTATTCCGATAGCCAAGGAAGATTTTGATAATCCTTTTGTTTAGTTCATTGTTCTTTTGTTTATCAAGCACACCTTCGCTGTTAATGATAACTGCTTTTTTCTTTTTGAAATGGTTTCGTATTGAATTTACTTGTTCTATTACAAACTGGGGAGTAAAAAGGACAACAGGCCTCTCAGTCCAATTCTTTTTTTGTCCTTCTCTCTTTTTTTGCTAGGTTATTCACTCGCAACCAACTCGGTTTATCTGGTATTAATTCATATGTGTTTTTGTCAAATATTTCCACAGGCCTTGCTCCAATTGCTATCATCAAAGCAAGTAGTTTAAGATAAGGGTCATTACTTAATATCATATCATTCATTTTAGCCATTACATCACGGACATCAATCTGTATTTTTTGTTCATTTTTGGCTTTGACATCTTTCTTATATCCCTCAACGATATCAATCCGCTCGTCTTCATTTAGATTAAAATACTTATCAGTTTGCTCATTTCATATACTTTTTCACTTTGGTTGGGCTCTATTGCTTTTTTTCTCACCTCAGAAAGTCTTTGCCTTCTACTATTCAAATTTGGATACACGATAGCATATTTAGGATATATCACCTTTAGTGCCTCAAGCACCTCTTCATCACTAGTAGTCGTGCTAAATAAAGATATAATAGCATTATGAAAGGCTATACTTGGTTTTAATTCGGGCTATCGTAGAAGTTGGACACGACCTCATAAATTTTACTTTCAGTTGTAGCAACTCTTAACTGCCTAACAAACTTCTTGTCATCTTCGCTCCACATCGTAGTGTATATAAGACAAGTCTATTTTTTTCTAAGTCAAAAATAGGGTCGGATACGGCATCTTAAGTCGACAGACAGGAGAAGGTATTTTCACTCCCACTGCTCTTATATTCATCCAAAAAAAATCATTATGGCTAAAAAAGAAGTATGACGGCGGTTCATAAATCATCAACCAGAATTGAACTGGCGACCAAACTTTCTACGGCATGCCTACTAACCATTTAGATACCGCCCATCAACCCTGCTGATTTGTTGAAAAAAATGGTATTTGAAGTATTACCGCCAGTCTATTTTTTTTAAAGAAAATTCTAGAAAATTCTATTTCCGTGAATATCACCATGCGACACCAGACACGGCGGTGTTGCAGTGTTGCCGTGTTGCAACCTCTGCGACAGAATTTCGCTTTTTTGTCGCAGTGTCGCAAAAAAAAATGAACTTGATTTTTTCCTTATTTTTGTGGTAGTAAGCCTTGGCATTTGCTCGGTTCTTATCGGGGTGTGTCTTCAAGTAAGCACTCGCCCTTTCCCTCCTTATTAATACCCGTTCGTCGGGCGTGTTATATTTCTTTTGTCTCGGCATGTTATATATATAATTATATTGTTTTAATTATTTAAATCAAAATTGTTTGTGTGGATTTCCGTCGGATTTCCATCATTAAAGGTTGGACACCTGCGAGAGAAAGCAGAGGGAGATTTATTAAAATTCATCTTCCTGCCCCCTGTCCAACCTTTGGTTCAATTTTTCCAAACTTTTCCCTGCCCCCCTCCCATAAAGGGGGGACATACTTTTTTTTTTATTTTTCTTATATAAGGTTGGACAGGTTGGACAAGTAAAAAAAGATTAATAGTAAGAGTAATAATATATAAAATCCTTAAAAAAACATAATAAAAAGTGGCCAACCTTCAAAAAACAGGGTTGGACACGGCCAACCTAAGGGTTGGACAGGGGGTAGAAAGCGGTATTTTATAAAAACTCTCTCTCCCGTGCTCATATACACAAAAAGAAACAGGACTGCTTTTTGTGCTCAACAAGCACTACATAAGCACTACATTTTTTTACTCTCACATTATCCCCCCAACCCCCCGTTTCAACTTCGTTGAAACCCGCCCCCCCCTTCCCCCCTTTGGGGTGTGATCATTTATGTTGGATAGACAGGTCTAACCGCAAAGTATAAAACAAGCCGTTAAAATGTGTAAAACCAACATTAGACATATAGAAAAAAGTGTCCAACCCTTGTAAAAACCGACGAAGGTTTTCTAAAAATCAACAAACTAAGCATACTAAGAGAGATTAAGACATATTAAGCACATAGTCCATATAAACTTTGTTTATATATATTTTTATGTAGTAAAAATATGGACTATGTGCTTAATATGTCTTAATCTCTCTTAGTATGCTTAGTTTGTTGATTTTTAGAAAACCTTCGTCGGTTTTTACAAGGGTTGGACACTTTTTTCTATATGTCTAATGTTGGTTTTACACATTTTAACGGCTTGTTTTATACTTTGCGGTTAGACCTGTCTATCCAACATAAATAGAATATATATTATATATATATT